>JAVTVY010038069.1:0-16187 GCA_036873755.1 Hanleya hanleyi | reverse complement strand
GGAGGAGGTGAGAGACATCTGTGATGCGGACCCTACACAACCGTGACCGATTCACATTCGTTTGTGTCGGGAGGGCTGGACCAAATTCAAACGGGTGATGTCTGGTGAACTGGACGGCGACCTCATTCACTTGTGTCACGATGTGTACATCCGACGCGGCCCCTTCTTTGCTCAATTGGCTCGGCTAGATGGGGGTACAGTGCATTTTACCTTTCACCCTGATCTATGGTCTGCATTGGAAGATGCCGTGGTAGATGTGGATCAAGTGCTTACGGAGGAAGATCGGTCATCAGACGAGTTGGACTGGTCATTTACCATGGACACTGTGGAAGCCAACGAAGAAAATCAGAAAGAAACTCCGGCCCAAGATATACCCGTTATAAATAAACGATAGAGCCAGGGTCCATCAGCATTTGTCACCATGAAGCGCTGGGAGGATGTGTTGAATAACTTATACTACAGTCCCGACGGCCTATAGTGCATTGTCGGCTCTCTATCGAGCGGCCAAACCCCAGGGGATACAACGTGCCCAAGTCCGAGATTGGTTAAGAAAACAAGACACCTATACCTTACATCAATCTGTCCGTCGCCATTTTCTACGGAACCGGGTCATCGTGGGAGGAATAGATGCCCAGTGGCAAGCGGATTTGGTCGATATGAGCGCCTTTGCCAAACACAACGATGGGAATCGGTATATTTTGACGTGCATCGATATCCTATCGAAGTATGCGTGGGTGGTACCCATCCGGACGAAAACGGGAGCGAATCTCATAGCGGCGTTCAAAGACATCTTCAAGACCGGGCGCAAACCTTTGTATTTGCAAACCGACGAAGGCACGGAATTCCTCAACAGACCGTTCCAAGCCTTTCTCAAGAAACAGGAAGTGTTTTTCTTCCATACGTACAACGAGACCAAGGCTTCCGTGGTGGAAAGGTTCAACAGGACATTCAAAGGCCGTATGTATAAATATTTCACCTATAAGAATACAAGGCGGTACATCGATGTTCTCCTGAAACTTGTGAGTGGTTACAATCGAGCCTATCACCGGAGTATAGAGAGAGCCCCCATTACTGTCACCCAACGCAATGAAGCCCAAGTCCGGCGTGTCTTGTACCCCAGGCAATCGCAGCGAACGACGAAGGAGGTGTACAAGGTCGGGGACCCTGTACGGATCAGTAAAGTCAAAGGCCAATTTGAGAAAAGTTACTTGCCCAACTGGAGCGATGAGCACCTCCTGATTAAACGGCGCCTACCCCGGCAGCAGCGAGTCTATGAACTGGAAGATCTTCAAGGGGAACCGTTGCTAGGGACGTTTTACGAGACGGAATTACAGCCTGTCGTAAAACACAGCAAGACTACTACACGGTGGAGCAGATTTTGAAAACGGAACGTCGACGTGGCAAACTGTTTCATTTCGTCAAATGGCAAGGCTGGCCCAGTTCCTTCAATTCCTGGGTCGCTGTCAACTAGGTGAAACGACTATAAAGCCAGGCACCACTGCCGTCATCCTTCATTCCACATCCGACCACAGTGCTATGGACAAACAGCAGCTGCCTCTGAACACAGCGTCTCCCAAAACGCGCAAAGCGCAAGTGGGCTTTGTGGTGATACTGCTAACCCTGCTGAGTGTGTTGTACGGAGGTGTGTTTACGACGTAGCCTATGTCAGCACGTTACTTAACCAACTGAGAACACCAGCCACCAGTGAAACCGGTCTACAGATAGCACCAGTCAACCCCGTATCGAGCCCAGTCACCACCACACCCCGTGTACAAGCCACATCGAGCTCCACACCAAGCTCCACACCTACACCAAGTACACCCACTACGTCTGAAAACCCACCGGATTTCATCCCTCAGAGTGAACAGACAACGACGACCGACGTTGTACCCACCACTACCACTCCAGTTCACTCGTACCAAATTTACAAGAGCGGGTTACCACGACAGCGCATACAGCTCGAACCATGGACCCTCGGTGGCAGCATCCCTTCACTTGCGTCATCGCAGGACCGACGGGCTCCGGCAAAACGCACTTCGTCAGGAAGCTCCTTCAACACGCCGACAGCATGATCACCCCACCCACTGCCCGAGTCGTGTGGTGTTACGGAGAATGGCAGGAAGCGTATGCAGCAATGCCCCACATCACGTTCGTGGAAGGCCTACCCAACCTGGCCGATTTGGAACCCGACACCTTGGTGGTTCTGGATGATCTCATGGCGGAGACGGATGCGCGGGTCACCCAACTCGTTACCAAAGGCAGATATCATCGACGGCTCAGCATCATCTACATTGTGCAGAATTTGTTCAGTAAAAACAAAGAACATCGGAACATCAGCTTAAATGCCCACTACCTGGTGGTCTTCAAAACCCCGAGAGATACCACTCAACTGCTGCACCTGGCGAGACAGATGTATCCCGGCCGCACACCGTTTGGGTTGGAAGCATTTAGAGATGCCACAACCCCTCAGCACGGGTATATGCTCTTCGACCTCAAGCAAGCCACCCCCGACCACCTTCGACTACGGACCGGCATCTTTCCCGGAGAGACCCACCACGTGTACATGCAAAAATAATGTAAACACACCCACAGTGGCTCCCCCAGCTAGAGTGTGTGTTTGATGATCAAGATAATAATAAGAATTAATACCACAGCATGGTTGATTTTGTCTCTGTTCTCTGAGGTAGATAAAAAGAGCAGAGTTGTGAGTTCTAGCATTAGTTGTACATGATGTCTGCGCGAGTACGGAAGCACGCACCGACGCTTCGTGTATTGAAGACGGCCCCACCCGAGTTGGTCCGAACCATTGTACGCGGTGCGGACCCTGACCTTGTACGCTGTCTGTGCGAGATCGGGTACAACCTGTTAAAAGGCAACGTACCACTGACTCCGGCTCTGAAGACCAAGTTGGCCAAGCATAAGACAGGTCTCCGAACCCTAGTCCACAAGCGGGTCCCTCAAACACAAAAGAAAAAGGTGTTACAGAAAGGCGGCTTTCTCGGGGCCATCTTAGCACTGTTGGCCGCTTCCGTGTTGGGTCCAGTATTGGGTGGACTCTTCGGCCGACAATGAACCACACGAAAAAATGGTCCTCGTCGAACCACGGTTCCTTCAAAACCTCCAATCACCCTACCCTGTCCCACCTACGGTGAAGACCATAAACAGCCTCGATGGAGAGATGCAACAGATCTTACAGAGACCGGGGTTAAGCGACAGGGAGAAAGTACAACGGTACAATGAGACGCTTCAACGGTACATGACGTTCATGGACCAATACAAAACCCTCTCTACCCCACAACCACCACCACCACCACGTGACACACTGCCGACCTCAGCACCGCTCCAACAGCTGCCATTACCAGGGGTACCACCCACAGCCCCACAGTGGGTCGAAGACGAAGTGCTGAAGAGTGTACCTGCATCGTTCAAGAAACAAGCTGGCCTAGTATTACAACGGATGAAACAGAATCCTAACATGACTTGGAATGATAAAGGCGAACTCCTGGTACAGAATCAGGTGGTCCCCGAGACCCACATGACGGATTTAGTGAATGACCTGATGCGTCAACGCAGGTCGCACACGGATCCTCGAGGATGGGAGGTCTTCGCTCAAGGCTTGAAAGATATGCATGTACCACAGGAATTGGTGGGGAACCCCCACCGCTGGGCCTTTATGCAGCGGACCCAGCAATCGCCGAGTGGCCCACTACCTTCTTGGGAAGCCGAATGGGAACCGGAGTCACCCCACAAAACACCACCACAACGGGCACCTTCTTTTCAGGCCTTTAAAAAACCATCCTCGATCAGGACACCCCACATCTCCAGAGCCGTGACACGTAGCAAGTCACCGCGACGAACACGACGCCGGACACAACCGCCCAAGGTCTGGAACACCTATTAAAACAGCAGCAGCAGGGCAGCTCAGTCGCCATGTTTTACCTCACCCTACCCAGTAACAGTTCCCTGGATGTGTTTCCTGACAACACCTTGGCCAAGTACGTCACCCAGTTACCGCAACCGTTGCATTTACCTGGACGATGGGAATGCGGCCTCGTGGATATCCAATATCCTTACTCGTGGTACAACGCGCGAGTCAATGAAGTGTGGTACGAGGTCACCTACGAAGGCAAAAACACCCGACTCACCCTCCCCGAAGGCCAATACGATACCCCCAAGGAGTTCATGGGTGGGCTGACAAGACTGTTGCATTATAAGGCTCTACGGGAGGTCACGAATACTTCAAAACCCATCAAATCCTTCCCCTTCAAGAATCACGTGGACTTCGATTACAACGCACACAACGGCAAAGCACAGAATCTCCTCACCGCCAACGTGAGTGTCGTACTGAGTCCTATCCTACAGCAAATGTTGGGTCTCGCTCACGCGACCTACACGGGTCCATCCGAGGACCATGGCCAGACCCCGATGGATATGAAGTCGGGTATGTACGGACTCTTATGTCTACTCGGACGTGGTCGACAACCACATCGTGGGCGATATCAACACACCTCTGTTACGGGTGGTGCCCATTAAAAAGACGAAGATGGAGATCAAGTCACCCACAGTTTCACTCACATGCTCTGCCTACCCGTACGACAAACCGACATCAGCACTATCACGGTGGATATAAGAGATGACACGGGACGACCGGTGGCATTCGAACGAGGAAAAGTGGTGCTGACACTTCATTTTCGACAAGCACGTGCTCCCCACTTTGTATAATGAAGGTCCCTCACGAGTGCGATGCACGAAGCTATATGGACTATTATGCCCAACAGGCCGGCGGTGGCCTTCCGGTCTTTAGTGGTGCACGCATACAACGAGGACATGGGCTGGGGAATGCAAGGCACAGATCCTCCTCACCGCCAACGTGAGTGTCGTACTGAGTCCTATCCTACAGCAAATGTTGGGTCTCGCTCACGCGACCTACACGGGTCCAACCGAGGACCATGGCCAGACCCCGATGGATATGAAGTCGGGTATGTACGGACTCTATGTCTACTCGGACGTGGTCGACAACCACATCGTGGGCGATATCAACACACCTCTGTTACGGGTGGTGCCCATTAAAAAGACGTATGGAGATCAAGCCACCCACAGTTTCACTCACATGCTCTACCTACCCGTACGACAAACCGACATCAACACTATCACGGTGGATATAAGAGATGACACGGGACGACCGGTGGCATTCGAACGAGGAAAAGTGGTGCTGACACTTCATTTTCGACAAGCACGTGCTCCCCACTTTGTATAATGAAGGTCCCTTACGAGTGCGATGCACGAAGCTATATGGACTATTATGCCCAACAGGCCGGCGGTGGCCTTCCGGTCTTTAGTGGTGCACGAATGCAACGAGGACATGGGCTGGGGAACATACTCGGGAGCATCGTCAAAACGTTCCTGCCCTTGGTGACGCGTGGGGTGAAAGCAATCGGCAAACAAGCGGTACGCAGTGGACTGCATGTCGCCGGTGATGTCTTGGGGGTACGGCACCCAAAGAAGCCTTGAAACGTCGGGCCAAAGAAGCGGGAGGCGTCTTGGTGGCCAAAGCACAACGCACCGTAAGGAATAAAAGAGCTGCCCCACCGAGATCACGCACCAGTCGACGACCGACCCAGCGACGACGCACATCGAAGACCCAGGATATCTTTTCTTAACCATGTCCTTGATCCACGCAGAGTCCTGTCCCTCCACCAACAGTGAATTTGATGTGTGGACCGTGCCGCCCTAACGTAGACGAGCATGCAGCTGACTATAAGATTGTCATCCAAGACGCAGTTCTGTATGTCCGAAAAGTGAAACCGAATCCAGCCGTTCAATTGGGACACATGAAAGCCTTGGAAACAAAACTAGCCCAGTACCCTATCCGACGTGTGCAAACCAAAGTGTTCTCTGTGCCTGCTGGAAATATGAGCGCCAACAAAGAAAACCTGTTCCTGGGGGAACTACCCAAGCGATTGATCCTGGCCTGTGTGGAAAATACCAGTTTCAGCGGAGCCTACCCAGAGAACCCGTTTGACTTTAAACATTTCGGCATCAATTTTGTGGCCCTGCATGTGGACGGACAACAGGTCCCAGCCACGGCCTTAACACCGAACTTTGGGCGCAGGAATTTCATTCGAGCCTATCAGAGCCTGTTTACAGCCACCGGTCAAATCAACCAGGACGAAGGGAATATGATCAGTCGGGAGAACTACGCGAACGGATACACGTTGTTCTGTTTCGATCTGACCCCCACCTTAGAGAACGACCATCAGCTGGCCCTGGCCAAGCAAGGCAATTTACGGTTGGAAATCCACTTTGCACGAGCCCTCGGGACCACCGTCAATGTGATCTGCTACGCCGAGTTTGACAACATCATTCAAGTGGACAAGGCGCGCAACGTCCTGTGTGACTTCTCCACCTAACATGGATACAGACCAAATAACCACCGTGCTGGAGAATGACCCAGAGACACGTATGGTCTTTCAAGGGGTGTTCGCCCGAGATGTGTTCCCATTAGACCGTATGTATCCTGCTGCTTACGTTCTCAACACGGACCCGATGGATCGGCCCGGTGAACATTGGGTGGCGGTGTACTTGACAGAAGCGCAGGGCGAATACTTTGACCCGTACGGCCTCCCACCCCTCCATCCCGATTTAACAGACTTCATGGATCAAGGCACAGAGGCGTGGTGTTGGAACAGTCAAACGTTGCAAAGCCTGACCAGTAGCGTGTGCGGACAATATTGCTTGTTTTACCTGTACCATCGATGCCGGGGAAGGACCTTATCTACCATCGTACAGATGTTTGACAAGTACCCCAAGGCCGAGGACCGCGATGTACTCGTATATGACTGGGCCGCCGATCATTTCAATGTACAAGCCCCGTTCTGGGCTTAAGTTCTTTCAATGTACAAGCCCCCTGTTCTGGGCTTAAGTTTACAAGCCCCCTGTTCTGGGCTTCAGTTCTTTCAATGTACAAGCCCCCTGTTCTGGGCTTTAGTTTTCACGTGGTTGTTCTCACGTTGTTGTTGAAAAATGAGATCTCACCACAAAACCATGTCTTGTGTGTTTTCTATATGAGCATAGTGCATGGTTACAAGCGTCTAGTCCGTCATTCATAATCCAGCCGTCGTCCATTAGAGAATATCCGCGTCCATAATCCAAAGACCTATTCCATATTCCATATAACAGTATTAGCACCAAATTCAAAAAGACAATCATAGTATACATAAACATAGGCTTGTTTCCTGCAAGAGAGAAGCGGTCAACAGTTTTCAATGATGCCGGCAAGACATCATGATGTTCCAAAAATATCAGACATGTGGGGATTCGGTCAAACTGGCCTTGAACACCGTATTAGCCAATCAGTGGCCTAGGATGAGGCCAAAGGTAACCCATCAATGTCCAGAAAACAATGCAAGAGCACTGCAGTAAAATGGAGAGCCAACGAAATCAGCCCACAGACCAAGTACATGTTTTGGTCTAGGTTAAGAGCGGGCATTCCAACATTTGACGATGAGTTACAAGTTACAAGAGCAACAAGTGGAGTGAAAAAAAACTATAGAGGGTATAGGTGCGGAAAGACATGACCGAATCCCCACATGTCACCACGAAGACCAAAAAAAAACCTGTCTTGTGTGTTTTCTATATGAGCATAATGCGTGAAGGCTATAACAGACATGTGGGGATTCGGTGAAACTGGCTTTGAACACCGTTGAGAAAGTAGCCCATCAGTGGCCTAGGATAATCCGAAATTCACCCGCACACTGCCGGTGATGCCGCGCACTTCCGGAGAACCCGCGCGCGCGCGCGCTGCGGCAGGAGTAACCCGCGCGCGCGCTGCGGCCGGGGCGGGTCGGGCCGGGCCGGGAAAAACCCCCTAGACAGGTCAGTACATGCATTCCTATCATTTTCCCAGGTCACACCCCATTCACACAGACCCTCATGCATACCCGGATGCAGGCGCAGACGTCAGCGAAATTCTGGCGGGAAAAAACCCCACAGACAGGTCGGTACATGTCCTATCATGTTCCCAGGTTACGCCCCATTCACCCAAACCGGAAGTGGCGTCATACCCCTAATTTTACATGCACCCATCCACGACTGGATGCCCCTTCACGAATGCTTCACTTTGATACCTCACTCGACTCCATCGGACCATTCGTGGCCCACCTAGACTGCAAAAACGTCTATTTCCACACCCGTTTCCCACAATTCCCTGTCTGCGCATGCGCAGAATGTGGACAACGGCCGAGACACTACTCCAGGTGGTTGCTGCCTCACATAGGCTTCACATGGATACCGCACTCGACTCTATCGACCCAAAAGTAGCTCGCCTAGGCCCCAGAACCTCTATTTCCATACACTTTCTCTACTGCGCATGCGCAGAATGACGTCAGTTCCACGCCACACCCAACCCGTTGGAGACTCCCTCACGTATGCTTTACATTGATACCTCACTCGATCCAATCGGCCCACTAGTGGCCCACCTAAACCCCAACACGTCTATTTCTATACTACGGCCAGACATGCGCAGACTATTGCCTAGCCCAGGCGGATGCTCCCTCATGACAGCTTCAAAATAAGACCTCATACGACACCATAGGATCATTAGGGGCTCACCTAAACCCTAACACGTCTATGTCCACACCTTTTCCCAGAATTCCCTGTCTGCGCATGCGCAGAATGTGGACAACGGCCGAGACCCTAGTACAATCGGATGCCCCCTCACCTAGGCTTCACATGGATACCTCCCTCAACTCCATCGGCTCATTAGTGGCTCACCTAGATCCCAAAACGTCTATTTTCATACCCTTTGTCTATTGCGCATGCGCAGAATGACGATATTTCGACCCCACATCCACCCAGTGAGATGCCCCCTCACATGGGCTTCACATGGATACCTCATACGACTCCATCGGCTCATTAGTGGCTCACCTAGATCCCAAAACGTCTATTTTCATACCCTTGGTCTACCGCGCATGCGCAGAATGACCATATTCCAACCCCACACCCACCCAGTGGGATGCCCCCTCACATAGGCTTCACATTGATACTTCACTCGACTCCATCGGACCACTAGGGGCTCCCCTAGACCCCAAAACGTCTATTTCCATACCCTTGGTCTACCGCGCATGCGCAGAATGACGATATTTCAACCCCACACCCACCCCATCAGATGCCCCTTCACGAATGCTTCACATTGATACCTCATACAACCCAATCGGTACACTAGGGACCCCTCTCGCCCCTGAAGATTGCCGGAGATTGCCGGAGAATTTGATCACCCACGACATTGTGGGGAAAACCCACTGAGACTACTTTCTGTCCGCGGAGGAATACAAAGGTTACAGGTTGCCGGAACTACTTTTGACCTCCACGTGACCTTGAGCTGGTGGCGCCCCCTGGCGCCCCAGAGGTGAAAGGCGATGGGGCGTGCCCTATACCTTTAACCTGGAAAAAAGGGGGCCAAGAGTTACCTCCTTGGAAAAAAACCCCACAGACAAGTCAGTACATGTTCCCACGGACCTGACCGAAAAGACACGGAGATGAACGACATTGAGTCCCCACAGACAGGTCAGTACATATCCTATCATGTTCACAGGTCACGCCCCATTCACCCAGACCGGAAGTGACGTCACACAGCAAGGTCACGCTCCATTCACCCAGACCGGAAGTGACGTCATACCTGCGCGAAAACACCTGCGCACTCGGCCAAATGAGAGTCGACACCCTCGCTCCCTACTACTATTATGTTCTTGATGTTAAAAATCATTCATAAAAAACTCCCAGTTAGATTGACTAAAAACTTTCTCAAACTAGAGTGCAACAATGTTCTTCTGGAATCCACTATGTTTTACTCAGAGGGTTACCCACGTGTCTGATGACGTCCAGGGCCGTAGCCAGGATTTACTGAGGGGTGGTTCGCCACCACTCCAAAAGGGCACATCAGGGGGTTCGCTGTATGGGAAAAGGGGCAAATAGGGGGTTCGCTTCAGTTTGAAAAGGGCATTTATATGAGAAAAATATATAATATTTCCGAAAGGGGGGTTTTCCGAACCCCAAATAACCCCCCTGGCTACGGGTCTGACGTTTGTACCTAAATGTCCCGACGGCATGTTTGTGAAACTGACTGTGAGCTCAGTCAAATAAGAGGGGTCCCGTCGGTAAACAAAGGGTAAAACTAGTGTGAGTTGGGAGGGGCTAGTCCAGCCTACACGAACCCAAAATCTCAAGGGCATGGTAGGGTAAATACATCCAGTTTAAGCGTGTTGTCTAGGAAAACTGCAGCAAAGATCAACACACACTGATTTGTACACCAATCATGGTGTATTCTAGTAACATCATTCACTCATGACCAGGAGTATAAGGAAGTTATTTTCGAGAGGAAGTAAATAATCTATCAAGTTAATTTCCAGAGAGGAAGTGATCTGTCAAGTCCGAAATCCCCAGACCAGTCGTTGTATATCAGAGCCCATGTTCTCGAGTCATTTCTCTAAAACCGTGAGCCCAGTTAGTAGAATCGAATCGGTACCGCTTGAATACCGTTTATAACACTCCAGGAATACTAAAATAATATAGCTCGGTAAAAACATATATGAAGTTCAATAAACCAGAAGAGCATTATGTCAGTGAATATAATAATTTTTTATTAGATGTAAAATACATGTGAGGATTTCATGTTATGTAAGATAATATTTATATTATTCTCACCACCTGACAAGTCTGTCTTGATACCATTTGTGTAAATACATTTTATTAAGGATGCCAAAATTTCTTCTGATGTTATCCACACAAAAAGGATAAATATTAATTTGGTATTTGTAAGCAATTTTGAGTAAAGTTACACATCTCGAAATGTTGTTGTGCGTGGCGAGGCCGGGAAATTGTGTTTTGACAATATTACCGCTATTCGATATATAAATATCTACCTGGGTCAATTAAATAATTGTCCTTGGAATGTTATCCAGTAGTTGTCAATACTTCATTCTTGTTAGTTTGATCAAGATTGATGTTTTACCACTATTTTTCAGGCAGGACACTTGCCGATGTCCGCCATGTTTGTCCTGATGACGTCAGCGACAATATTCTTCAAATCAAAATCTAATACTTTTAGATTCATCTTGAAGTTTATTTGTTAATATTTGACGATTATGTAATATTCTTAGACTGAATATTGTTTTATCTCAATCAAATTTATGCATGATTAACCTTGCCAATTAGAGTAAAGCTTTCCTGAGATTCCTGGTTTCGGGGTAACTTCGTCGGCGCTAGGGGGCGCTCTTTTTTTGTGTCTGCTGCTAACAAATTGCGCAGTTCTGCGTGTACTTGGACTTGGAGAGCCGAGTCAGCCGGAAAGGTAATTATTGGAGTGCACCAGTCAGTTTTTTTGGACGGATAATGCTGATAACATAGCCAGCATATTGGAGTAAACAATGCTGATAACATAGCCATCATATTGGATAAAACAATGCTGATAACATAGCCAGCATATTGGAAGGATAATGCTGATAACATAGCCAGCATATTTTATTGGAGTGAATAATGCTGATAACATAGCCAGCATATTGGAGCGAATAATAGTGATTACAACACATATAAGGGAAGTGGGAAGAGGTGCCGACCTACTGACTGCGTCACATGGCTTCACAGAATAGTGTTCTGGTTAACCTATTCTAAAGCACATACCAAGAATCTAATGATTCGTGATATGTGTTGTATCTCAGGTACGCTTTTATTGTACCTGTTCATGTGGCAACTTGAATGATATGACCACACGGCCCCTAGCACCGGCATAAGCGGTATTAGATACAAATCTACAGAGCTATGATGGAAATGCTCTGACAACTCGTATACTGATAATTGATGAGCTGTTTCGCTGTGACAACTCGTACACAATGTGATAACATAGCCAGCAAATTTGGATTAACAGTTAAGGATTGAAATATAAATACTGGTAAAAGATATTAACCCCTCGATCTTAGACACGGGAAGGGCATGGTGAAAACAAAGCCAGGCATTGCCCGTGAATAAGACTAATTGGGCTGAGGCAACGACTGAAGATATTCGTAATAGATCTAAAACGATCTATCATCCCCTGGATTTTGATACGGGAAGGGCTTAGCGTTATAACATTGCTTTAAGCATCGCCCGTGGATAAATAACGAGCTGAGGCTACGAAATATTCTACAGAAAAGACCTCCCATTTTAAATACGGAAAGGGTTTGACCTAATACCTGCATAACGGTATATCCAAACATGCAGACTGGTTTTAAGCATCGCCCGTAAATAAAACAGGAGACGATCTGATTTTACCAGTAATATTTATTTCAAATAAAGCAGATGATTGAACCAGTACAAGGGAAAAATGATACAAGTAAATTAACATGTAAATACATGTAGAACCACTGTATACGGCACAACAGAAATATACTTACCTTCAATAAAATTCCAGAAAGAATTTAAACTGGATTTATCAGGGTATAAACGGGAATAAAATAACAAGGAAATGCACAGCCCCTCCCATGAATAAACAAAACGCAAAAGACTGCTCCCGAAACAACTATAATGAAAGGACGTCATTCGACGTAGAGGGTTGTTAAAATTGCATTAAGCCGACACTAGTAATCTCCCTTCGACCACTCAGATAAAGAAACTCGACCGAGACACATCTTGGAGGATTGAATCTGGAATAAATCACAATTAAACAACAAACGAAACCCGGGAAAGATTCAGTTTATTCAATTCAGGAAGTAGTTGGAAAGGTTATGATATGAGTAGCAAATTTCCTTGATGTAATACTGACATACAATTATAATCCCCATAATCCTCGTTTTTCTGAATAGGGGTCGATTACGGAAGGCAGAGTGGTTTGATGAAGAATGTAATAAGAGAAAATATGAATATAGGCAATTTCTAAATTTCTATAATAGAAGTTTAAATGAAGAAGACTGGGAACTCCTTTGTCAGAAAAAGAAAGAATATAAGAAATATTTAAGAAGGGCGCGATTCCAGTATCAAAAGAATCGGGCGAAGCACTTATTAGAACTGCGCAAAAAAACATCCAAAACCGTTTTGGAATTTCGTTCGTAAAAGAAAATCTACTGTATCTCAAAATATCCAACCGCAGCAATTTTTTGAACATTTTAAATCGTTACATACCAGTGTCAATACAGACGATACAGATCAGTACACTATTAGTGATCGTAATAATGATATTATATATTATGAACTGAACGATCCGATTACCGAGGAAGAAATTTTTGCCGTTATTGATAATCTTAAACCTGGAAAGGCACCTGGTGCTGATGATGTTTTGAATGAATATTTGATTTCTGGAAAAGAAATAATTACACCATTGTTATGTCATATGTTTAATATTATAGTAGATACCGGTTGCTTCCCTGTAGTGTGGTCTGAAGGAATCATCCAACCAATATTTAAAAAGGGAGACGATGAAAATCCAGCAAACTATAGAGGCATTACCTTTACAAGCTCATTGTGTAAAGTTTTTACAGGTGTGATAAATAATAGACTGAAATTTTGGGCTGAAGGAAATGATAAACTTTCGGATGCGCAGTTTGGTTTTAGAAAAGGGAGTAGTACAGTGGATGCTATATTCTCTTTACATGGACTTATTACATCGTATCTAAATCAAGGTAAAAAATTATATTGCGCCTTCATAGACTTTAAACAAGCCTTTGATAGTATTTACAGAAAGGCATTATGGTTTAAACTGTTTAAACAGGGGCAAATTACTCACAGTATTAAAGTCAATGTATTCTGTCGTTTAGTCTAGAGTATTGCATCTTGGCATTATGGTTTAAACTGTTTAAACAGGGGCAAATTACTCACAGTATTAAAGTCAATGTATTCTGTCGTTTATTCTAGAGTATTGCATCTTGGTAAATTGACTGAAAGTTTTGATTGTGAACTCGGAGTAAGGCAAGGTGAAGTATTATCGCCATTGTTATTCTGTCTTTTTATTGAGGACCTAGAAATTAATTTACATGATACTGGTGATACTGGAGTGAATCTTCAGGAAATGTCTATATTTTTGCTTTTTTTGCTACTTTATGCTGACGATCTTGTTCTGATCTCCGAGAGTGCAGTGGGTTTGCAACGGCAATTGGACCAAGTTAAGGTTTATTGTGACACTTGGAAACTTAGTGTTAACGTTGAGAAAACTAAAATTGTAGTTTTTCGACGTGGGGGTTTTCTGAAGAAAACTGATATCTGGTTTTATGATAATAATAAGAGTGAAGTAGAAAATTTTAATTATTTGGGACTAGTTCTCTCGTATAGCGGTAAGTTTCCAAGTGCTCAGAAGACATTAGCGGATAAAGGCTCTAGAACGTTGGCGGAATTTATGTTACATATGAAACCGTTTTTGTTGAGAGTAGATGTAATTTGCCAACTATTTGATACCTGTGTGAAACCTATACTTGATTATTGTTCAGAAATTTGGGGATTCCATAGCGCTGAATCTGTGGAGAAGGTTCACCGCAGATTTTGTAAACAAATTTTATGTGTTAAACAGTCGACAGGAAATTTAGTAGTTTATGGCGAATTAGGAAGGTATCCGTTAAGACTTAGGAGATTAGTTAAAATTATTAAATACTGGTTTAAAGTTAGAAGGACGAATAATGCAATATTAAAGGCCGTGTATGAGGATCTTTTGCATCAGGACCAAGAAAACTATATCAACTGGGTAACTCTTGTGCGTCGGACTTTATGTGAATATGGTTTTCAACATATCTGGCTCTATCCGGATTCATGTCACGAGATAATGTTTCTGAAAATTTTCCAGCAAAGACTTGAAGATACTTACATCACGGGCTGGATGGAATCTGTTGAAAAATATAGAAAGTATTTTTACTATAAAGCATTTAAGCAGCAGTTTGAAATAGAGGAGTATTTAGGTATATTAACTAATATGAAACATAGAAAAGCTATGAGTTGTTTCAGGACCTCGTCTCATCATTTAAATATAGAGACGGGCAGGTATGGTGGTAGAGTCGAGAGAAAAGATAGGACTTGTAATATGTGCACGAAAGGAGATGTTGAAGACGAGTATCATTTTCTGTTTATATGCCCATTATATAATGAGTTGAGAAAAACTCATATTAAGCCTTACTATTGGAGAAAATCAAGTGTATTTAAGTTTGTAGAACTAATGATGGTCAAAACAAAAGGGGTGATATGCAAACTGGCCAAGTTTATATATACAGCTAATTGTTTACGTGATGAACAGATCAACATCCTCGCTTCATAATAGATGAATGTTTATGCTGGATGTTGGATTATTGTTATATATGTGATTCCCACTCCACGTTGTTTTGTACACGAGAAGCATGTAGTGCTTAAGTGAATAAACATATGTATTAACATTAAATATTTGAACTTACCTGTTTGTAGAAATATTCCATGAGCGTTTCTAAATAAATCTTCACTGATGTTTGAATTGGTCATTTAAAAACTTCTTGTTACTTTCATTATTAACTAGTTCAGGATGAATTTGATTAATTTCCGGATAACTTCCGGTGGTGTCAGAACTGATTAATATTAGGTGATTGAATTAAATAATTAAATCGCCATCCTAACCGATCAGCCGTGTATTACAGAATCGCAGTACAGGTTGGCCGTTACAATATATCCGGTAACATTATTGCTATAAGATTGTACTTCTCTGGGATAAATAAATATATCACAGATTTCATTGTTAAAATGTCTAATGCTTTGAAGGTTCACATATATAAAAATATAAAATATAATAATATCAAGGGTGGATGGTCATAATTATTGTCAATAAATAAGATCGTGATCTTTGAAATATTAACATGTACACAGATTGCGACTCTGTAATCGCAGTCCTCACCCTCAACATTTGCAACAAGCCTCACCCCAGCTAATTACTGATTGGTTATATTGTACATGAATACGTGGGGATAATACATATGACAATCGGATTAATGCTAAGAATGTCTATATACCCTGAGCAGATTCGACGAGTCCGACGAACTGGTGGATATACAAAACGAAGTAAAAGTTCAAAGCTGCTTGTTATCATTGGAAAGTAAGGGTTTTTTTATATTTTATTTTTCATGCTGTATCGATATTTTAAAGTAACTTTATAGAAAGACTGTACATAATTTTATGAGGTGTAGATTAGATAATTGAAGAGCTTGGACGATCATTTG
>JAVTVY010038068.1:0-16549 GCA_036873755.1 Hanleya hanleyi | reverse complement strand
GTTTGAAGTACAGTTCAGGTTGGATCAAATATCAGTGGTGTCTATGTTTGAAGTACAGTTCAGGTTGGATCAAATATCAGTGGTGTCTATGTTTGAAGTTCAGACCAGGGATTTTAGACATGCTACCTCTCTGCAAAATGCAGTGGTGAATGAAAGTTCAATGAATTACGATGTGAAGAGACGAGTGAACCACAAACCTGGCATACGTGAATTAACACGCTGGAAGTTACAAATCCGCTCTCTGGGTTCCAGGGGCAAGACCACTATTAAAAATAGTCTCGATCCGTCCGGTACGCAACCTCTGCCAGAGAAGTGAATTGTTTTCAATATTTTTCCAGTCTCTGTTGCGACGAATAATTGAAGGCCAGTGGTAGGTGATTGGAGTATGATATGTGTTTGGTTTAGCTGTGAGTTTGATTTTAACTCAAGGCCTAATAAGGTGTTGCTTTGAGAGACTATTTGGGTGCCTGTGCACCGCTTTCTGAAAGCAGAGAAAAAAAGCCAAAATTATGACGTCATTTGTACGAGCGCGCATAACCTGTAATTCTCGATTGGCGACCCCCGTCAAGAAGTCTGTCCGGTTGTAGCACTTGAATTAAAGTACTTCTGGCCGAAATATGGAAGTCGAGACTTAATTAATGAATCTAGGAGATGCAATTACGTTAACAGTTATTTACATTGGCGGCGTAATAGTGGGGCTGACCCATAACTCGCTTAACTTCTTACCCTCATTAAAATTTGCTTGTAGCGGTGAAAATAATATAAGGTAGCAATCATATCGTAATAATTAAGATTCAGGTCTCCAGATATTAATCCTTGTAATACTGGCACCCAAGATATAACATAAACGCGTTGAAATGATATTGGTAAGTATTTCTTTGCCAAAGTGCAGTCAAGTTGTGAGATTTTTAC
This sequence comes from Hanleya hanleyi, assembly GCA_036873755.1. Taxonomy (NCBI): domain Eukaryota; kingdom Metazoa; phylum Mollusca; class Polyplacophora; order Lepidopleurida; family Hanleyidae; genus Hanleya; species Hanleya hanleyi. The sequence goes on along the minus strand of JAVTVY010038068.1, from coordinate 15,637 downwards.
CGGATCCGTCACAGATCCGAAATTTTATTTTCCACTGTATAAATGTAATGCTTAACGCGCGTACATGTTTGGAGATGTGGGTAATCTGCGTGCATGAAAATGCATTCTGAACTCTGATGTTATAAGTCAACTCGTAACCCAGAAGTCATAAGTCATCCCGCAATCTCATTGTTCGTCTTATTATCCAACACCAAAGCTCAAAACAACCATGACTGCTGATGTTCATGCTTTACATCATCAGTATATAGATGCCTAAAATTGCCAGGTCCACTAATAACAAAGGCGTTGCAGGTATGGGTGTCTAAACTTGCCGATTATTAATTGTGCGTAACACATGGTCTGTCCAGATTTTCTCAACAGATCAAACATCCTCCTCCTGAACATAATATTTCACGGTTAAGGGTTTTTTGAAAGTCAAGTAATTGGAATGAGTCTCTACTTTGGTGTATTCTGCTTGAATGTAGCACATCACAATGTTCCTTGTCCCTTGGAGAATCCCACCATAAAATGTTTGATGTTTGATATGCAGATATATCTTCATAACTAAAAACCCACAAAAACAATTGTTCTTATAATAGGACTGCCAGCAGAAGTGCATAAATATTAAACACACAATATTCATATTGAAAAGCAGTTAAGAAAATTTCTGTATAGCGTGTGCTACAACAACTACATGTAGTAATCATTTTCATCAATACTGTACTGTCTGAAAATTATTCATAAATTATTAGCAAAGAATTAAGAAAGAATATTGTCTTTGTACATGTAGGGAACATGACATACTTCTCGTTATATGTCTGTTTTCACTTTGAAATGTGAGGCAAAGATAAACGACTGATTGACAGAACTTGTTACTGAAGATACTTGCTTTTCACCATTCAATGAACTCGCTTTTTTTGTAGGCGAAACTTTCGCATGTGAACTCGCTAGACCAGATAGTTTGTGAGACAAATCCAGAGAAGTGACTAATATCCGCATTATCCGTTACTATAGCACCAGACAAGGGAGACTGGAACTGTAAACCGTAGTCACAATTATTTCCCAATGCTATTGAGTTAAAATTGATGTAGCACACTCCGACCTGCCTGTCAAATCTTTCACAATATTAAGGAAACTCAATGCTGATCTGGGCCATACATTCAGTTATTCCTCTCCAAAGTTCATTATTGCCCACGTGATACAAGATGAATGGAAAAATACTGAGCTTCAATTCTGCGTGACAGGTTACTAAGTCATAATATTCAGTACCTGACATTGTAAATACGTTGACAGACAGACCTATGACTTACATGTATTCTGCAGAATTTAAGGAGTATATTACATTACTCATTATAACATCGCAAAATAACTATAAGCTTAATTCTACTTTTTATCACTGAAGAGAAATCCTATTTTCAATACCCTAGTTAATAAATATCGACATCACTCGTTCATGACATGCAATATATTGGTTTCGATAATATAGGAAATCATCGAACAGTGCCCCGCAAAACGCAATAAAAATGAAACACAATCTGGATATTACTGTTTGTTAATGTACAATATCGCGAAAAAATCGTGTTGTGACAACATGAAATTGACGCTGCCAATTGTTACTTTATCACCCAAAGAATTTTTCTTTTGCTTCAATTTCAGGTGACAGGCCTGTCTGATTAATGAACGATCAGATGGATCGGACATTTATAAAAACGGAACTGACTGAGACAATCACAGAAAATCAGTTTGACTTGCCGTTTGATCAGACTGATCAGTCAAAACAAACTTTGTCCCGGGTAGGATGCTATAGAGCGAGCGAGAACCAAGGAGATTTAAAGATAAAGAAAGAGCCTGTTACTACATGCGGGGTTGTACTCGCGAAAACAGATAATGAGATTAAAGTGGAACATGTAAGTTATTGTCTTCAATATTGGTTTAAACAATATATTTATTCGCAAAGGTGAATTGGGATTGACGAACAGGCTTAGCCTATCTCAACGCCTCTCCCAATATATATATTACATAGAATGATAGTTTGACGGACAGAAATAACACTAACATATTTACAAAACAGAGAATGGTGCATCACTGTTAATACAGCAACATTCAGACGAAAAGTATTAATTAACCAATATGATAACATCATCATAGCTGACTCATTTAAATACAGTGTGTGATCGATCAATAATTTAATAATATTAATGACAATATCTTCAATATTGCATTTGCTTCTACACCAGGATGCAGTTTTATGATGCTATTTGCATGATTTGAGGTGGAATCGTACCCCTGTGTGTGCCTTTTGCAGAAGCTGCGCCTTTATTGACACTTTTTGAGGTGAAATCGAATCCTGTGTTCTCCTTTTCTCATTTTGGTCCCTTTTCTCAGAATCGACGCCCTTAGCCATGGCCTTTGAGTTAAAATAAAACCCCTGTGTGCCTCCTTTTCAGAATAGGTGCATTAACCGTCGCATTTCGAGGTGAAATCGGTCTCCTCCAGATTTGACCGCTGGTCTAGGCTCACTGGTAAGCAGAATTGCACAAAATAAGACCACATGCCCTACTCGAGGCGAAGGATGACTACACGACTCTGGTGATCAGTCTTAATGTTGATTACGGTTAAAATGGTGCAGAATATTGCTGGCTGAACTATCACAGTACATTGCTGGCTGAAGTATCACGGCATATTGCTGGCTGAACTATCACAGTACATTGCTGGCTGAAGTATCACAGTATATTGCTGGCTGAAGGATCACATCGTTTGGCTGGTTGAAGTACATGTATATAACAGCATATTGCTGGCTGAAATATCGCAACACATTGCTGGTTGAAGTATCACAGCATATTACTGGTTGAAGTATCGCACCATATTGCTGGCTGAAATATCGCAACACATTGCTGGTTGAAGTATCACAGCATATTACTGGTTGAAGTATCGCACCATATTGCTGACTGAAATATCGCAGCACATTCTTGGCTGAAGGATCACACCATTTTGCTGGTTAAAGTATATAACACCAGATTGCTGGCTGAATTATCGCAGTGCTTTGCTGACTGAAGTATCGCAGCACATTGCCGACTGAAATATGACAGCCCATTGTCGACAGAATTGTCGCCGTTACTATCTGTCATATCACAGCACATAGCTTGCTGAAGTAGCACAACCCACCACTGGTTGAAATATCACAACACCTTACTGATTGAAATACAAGAGCGACATTGTGATTGAAGTATTGCAGCCCCATGCTGGCTGAAGAATCACAGCACATTGCTGGCTGAAGAATCACAGCACATTGCTGGCTGAAGTATCAGGCAACAGCGCTGGCTGAAATACTCAGCACACTCTGGCTACCTGGCTAAGGTATCCCAACACACTATTGTAGAACAGCGGTGGCTGAAATGTCGCATATGATTGACACACGTTTTGGGAACTCACGAGGTTAAAAAAAGCCGTATTACATTTCGTTGGTGTGTACATTACCTGCAGTATATTCACATCAACAAATGTGGAAGGTTTAATTTCCTTAAAGGACACGTCGGATAATACAATTTGTATGTGTTATGTTCATGGCCTGGTGCAGCATATAGCCTCTCGTTCATTCTAATCTAATGGCGAAAATTGATGTGCGTGCAGTCAGTATGCAATCGACTTTCGCTCCATTTGAAATAGAAGATAATTTAATGTCTAAGACTCAAGAATAAAACAGTATGTATGCAGTTTGTTATATGCTGATAAACTCAATTGTCAAACGAATATTGTAGATAGTTTCTGTATAATTTTAGGACTTTTCCCAAACGACTATGACGACTGATCATGCGAAAAGCCATAGCGTGTTGAGTACCGCTTCAACTGAGAGACCTATTCCAGTCGCCATGTTCAGGGTTGTTCCTCCACCAGAAAGTGCCATAGTTGTACCCAATGGTTGTCAGCAGGCTGCCAGCTCACCAACATGTGAGACTAATGTAGAAGCGGTAGACCTACCAGGACTTAGGTGTACCGTTGAGAGGCTGTATACTTGCTCTCTTTGTTCATTTTCATCCACCAAAAAGGGACACCTGAAGAGACACGAACAAATCCACACTGGCGATAAACCATACAAATGTGCGTTTTGTGCATACAGTACTGGACGTAAAGACGACCTGAAGAAACATTGCATGATTCATGCCGAGGAAAAGCCATACAAGTGCTCGTTGTGTTCGTATCAAACTGTGCGGAAAGGATACCTCAAGATTCACGAAAGAACTCATACTGGAGAAAAGCCGTTCGAATGTACACATTGTCCTTATAAGGCCTATAAGAAGGAAGAATTGAAGCGACATGAGAGAACTCATACTGGTGAAAAACCATACAAATGCCCACTCTGTCCATATGCCTGCGCTGTTGGCTGGAATTTGAAGGAACATATCAAAACTCATTCTGGAGTAAAGCCATACAACTGTCTCATGTGCCCATATAGTACTGCTCGGAAACAAGATCTGAAAAATCACGAAAGAAGACATACCGGCGAAAGACCATTCAAATGTACCCAGTGCCTATTTGAGGCAATTAAGAAAGAAGATCTGAAAAGACATGAAAGAACCCATAATGGTGAAAAGCCGTATAAATGCTCACGTTGTCCTCACGTGTGTTCCAGCAGTTGGGCAATTAAAAAGCATAAGCTGGGTCATGACAGCGAGAAGCCATACAAATGCTCCGTTTGTTCATACGCGTTTGTCCATAGATGGAGGTTAAATGAACACGTGAAGGTTCATACCAGTTGATGCCTTATGGTTCATCCCATATAAATTCTCATTGTCTATATACATGTAACACTGCCGCCTCCAAAATTATACATCAACCAGGATAATAGAGCTCATAGATGAAACGTTTGGCGATGAGTTGGTGTATGCCTCAAGAAATATAATTAACAAAGGATTTGCTACGAGTTGCATTATCAGTCTGTTGTCCTTCCAATAGGGATCTTACAACGAATGTTCAGATTGTCGAGTACTTATTAGCTGATCCTATGACGTTCCTCGAAAAAACTGTTTCGCAATGCAATTCAACAGCAAATCCAATAAACACATGTATTATAGTACTATTCTTTTAGTTAATGGCCTGTTTAAATTCAGGCACTTCATTTCACATTAGTTGCCTTCCCTGGAGCAGGTTATAAAATGTACTGATGTAACCAATGTGTGACTGGCAATAAATAGTTTTTTCATGAAGCACCCCCAGACAGATCAAACACACTCCTGTATTGGCATTGAAATGACTATCAACGCTCATATTAACAGATTATGATGACACAGTATGCAATGGCGCTCAACTCCAGGTAGACTGAAAAATCAATAAATGGTTAGTTTGTGCGAATAGCAAGGAACCGATATGTTATCTAAGTTTGCTTAATATGCTCCATAGATAATAAATACGAATCTTTCCACATGTCATTCGCGCGTGTTGCATTTTTGTCGGTATATAGGCGACAATGACAATATATTCTGTGTCGAATGATATCGAACAAATAACTCGTGCTGTATCTTATTTCCATAAGAATACAGGAGAAATAGTTTGGTACTTTCGCTGGATAAATTACTGTGATGACATGTAGCAATATTGTTACGCTGTGTCGCCTGACGATTGTGGGCAAAAACTTACTTTTTATCTCAATTTTAGAGAAGTAGTGTTGTGTAACCTGTCTAGGGTGATGATAATAACGGGTCAGTTTTGACCCAGATACATGTGGATGGATCCTGGCACGATGCTACTCTGAACAAGAAAATCCGAACTTTGAAAATCGGAACTCCGGCAAGCGCTGTACATATAGGCTAACACACAGCCCGTTGAAAGTTCACTCGGGTGTAAAAGTCAAACTGGGAAGTAAAGTCGGTAGAAGCATGAAGTGGATTGCTTCCGTATGGAACGAATAAACACGATGATGCGGCTAAAAACTGTTAGAATATTAGCATCCATCACGTTCATCGACGACGGATGAATGTTACTACCTTGGATCACTGTCGTTGGATAGGAGAGATGAGACCCTTAGCCACGAAATTCTTTAGTAAGGTGATAAAATGCTCATCTCTCTTCTATCCCCAGTCTCATTTTCATCCTGAATTTTAGGGAGAGCTGGTCCTAGGAAACGCATCGAGTAACGTGTCCCCCTCCCCATATCTGTCGCTCCGTCTGTCTGTCCTTTACCTTTTTAAATCTGTACCAGATCTCCAGTTTCAGGTCATTGGTCTGTTGGTCAAAATGACGTTATCATATATTCGAGTCCGGGAGAATTTGGCAGTAGTTATTGGACTCCTGTTTGATCAATTGTCAAATAGTATAATAGGGCAAATTAATGGAAAGTATTTATGGCAAGGTTTTTATGGAGAAGGGCCCACCTTGACTCCAGAAGACGGCTTTACCAGACTCGAGAAGACGTCTGTACCAGGCCCAAGAATGCATCTGTATCAGACTAAATAAGGTGTCTGCACCGAGCTCAAGAAGGCGCGTCTCTACCCGACTCGAGAAGACGTTTTTACCAGACTCAAGAAGATGTTTTTACCAGACTCAATAAGACGTCTGTACCAGACTTAAGAAGACGTCTGTACCAGATTCGTGAAGACGTCTGTACCAGACTGAAGAAGACGTCTGTACCAGTCGCGTGTCTACAAGACTCAAGTAGGCGTCGTGCTAGACTCAAGAAGGCGTCTGTACCAGATTCGTGAAGACGTCTGTACCAGATTCGCGAAGACGTCTGTACCAGATTGAAGAAGACGTCTGTACCAGACTGAAGAAGACGCGTCTGTACCAGTCGCGTGTCTACAAGACTCAAGTAGGCGTCGTGCTAGACTCACGAAGGCGTCTGTACCAGACTCAATAAGACGGCTGTACCATACTTAAGAAGACGTCTGTACCAGATTCGTGAAGACGTCTGTACCAGATTGAAGAAGACGTCTGTACCAGACTGAAGAAGACGCGTCTGTACCAAGTAGGCGTCGTGCTAGACTCAAGAAGGCGTCTGTACCAGATTCAAGAAGACGTCTGTACCAGTCTCAATAACACGTCTGTTCCAGACTCAAGAAGACGTCTATAGCAGACTTCAGAAGACACATCTGTACCAGGGGCGTTGTTTTCCGATTAGCTGGAAACGAAAGATAGTGCCACTTTGAGATCGTTTCAGATATCGTTCAACACTGTAAGCTTTTTTTGTAATAAACTACTGCAGATTCAGTGCTGCAAGAGTGCTAATAATTTTCTGAAACACGTATTTTAAATATTACGAAAAAGACTGTATGATATAGTTTTTACGGTAATTCACAGATACTTTGTATACATTTTGCAGTAGATTACTGGAAGCTTTGCTACACCGAAACTGCTGTAAATGACTGTAAATTTCCAGCAATATTATACATTATCTCGTTCCGTTCTAAATGTTTTGAAGCCGAACAAGTTCATGAATGGAAAGCGTCTCTTAGCATGCTTGCATTATCTGATTACTTCCTACTTTTTTCTGATAAAGCTATCTCTATAGTTTGCTAGCTCGGAAACTCCCATTCTCTCCGAATACAATCTCAGTTTGTCTTTGATTTTATCTTTGATTTCACTATCAATAGAAGGATCAAACGTACACAACGCAGAACGACACAGAAAATATCGTATCTAAGATAAATGAAAACAGACATATCTGATGCTGGTGATCGTGAATGGTCTCCGCCAAATTCCAAAATCTCGCTCACGGGGGTTCTCGGGTCGCCTATGGTAGATTTTGCAAGCTTTCCTCATATTTGTGTTGTATGCCGAGTTATGCAGAACTTCCTTGATTGCATTAACAATGTTTCCTCTGAAGATGATTTGAGGGGGGTCGGGTAATCCCCACATTCAATGTTCTACTCGGTTGTCGTTATAGAACTGATCACCAAATATGGGAGTACACACACGAGGAACCCCGTGGTAGAGAGCCTCGAAAACGTCGTTATTTCCGCAGTGGTTCACGAACAGTTTGGTTTTCCGGTGACCCAGGAGGTCGTTTTGTGGGAACCACTTTACCCATTTGGCTGTTGTCCTCAGTTCCTGTGTATTTTTATACAACATCGATATAAAGCCTTCCAGTGCAGTCTTCAACTTAACCATCACCGCCGAAGCCATTGTACTACCGATAGTTGTCGATCCTAAAGAAACTATAACCGCGTCTGTAAATGCCTATGAATACACCGGACAAAGGAACTGTAGGTTGGACAGCGAATCCACCGACAAAAATATGGTTCGGCATCCTCGGTAGAGAATGACTCAACACCATGTCGTGATTATAGAGAAACAGTTCGAATTTCGACACTATATTAGTAATGTCTTTTGCAGATAGTTCCGGGGCGACTACGGCATGAAACACGAATGTTCTAATCCAGTTGCCCAGCCATTGAAGGAAAGTCATTTTGTCCGTGTACCGTGTCATTATACACAGGCAAACCGTCACCAATCAGTACCACTCAGTAACTGGTTGGCTACTGATTGGTGGAGAACTGATTGGTACTGGTAGGAAAGGTCCCCTTGCGGTACCGTTCAATCTTCAACTGATCAGTATCAACCGGTAATCAACTGGGTATTGATTGGTCACACCTTGGATCCTATAAATTTTCTACTGATTGGCTACCATGCAGTTACCAATCAGTAACCAATGAGTTACCGCTATGTTACCATCTCAATTTTCCACATTTGGTACCTGTTGATAACAATGCAGTAACACTTCAGTACCTTGATTGGTTACAGCTCAGTTACTGAACGGCTACCAACCAATTTCTGCTTACCTGCCAGTACCTCTTGGTACTGGTAGGTACTGGTAGGAAAGGTCACCTCGTGGTTACTGTTCAGTTCAGGTTTCAGGTCACCAATCAGTAACTGAACAGTACCAACCGGTCACCAATCAGTTGCCACACATTTCATTTATGGTATAATCTATTGGTCACCAACCAGTAACTGATCAGTAGCCTTCAAGTCAGAACTGCATGGTACTGCAAAGTTGGGATCGTTGTGGCTACGACTTGGTTACCAATCAGTTACTGGTAGGTAACTGGAAAGAAACTGGCATATACTACCAAGTGGTGACTGATTGGTAACTGCACGGTACTGTTCAGTCAGGACTTCATGGTACCAATCCTGAACTTTCCGTGCAGTACCAACAAGTTACCTGGAGGTTACCAACAGGAAACTGAACGGTACCAATTGGTACAGAACTGAACGGTACTGAACGGTGAAAGTTTACCTGTGTACCAGGTACTATTCCTGAGACAAATGGCCTGTTGGCAACCAAATCTTCCATAATTGTGCCAAAGGCAGCGTACTGCATGACGAACAAGCAATAACCGAAGAACATTCCGTTTACAATGGCGAAGTGGAAATGTCCTTCCGTAAGTAATTTCAAGGCTGTACGATCGCAGAATATAGTCGCACACAGATGCCAGGAGAGATCACCCAACAGACGGATGCGTGTTAACGGAGATGGTTCTTCCCTTCTGTGAAAGAATTTTGTTATATTATCCTGAAGTTCGTCGAAGTTCTCTACTCCTGCGTCGAGTTGGACTACGATAGGACTGTTTGTATTCGTCCCGTTGTATCTTCTTTCGTAGCTGTTTTTGTGATTGAACCTTAGATCGAGGAAGAGGGCGACATCATGTACTCTCTCAGCGAGTTCCTGACCGACAGAACCTATTTCCAGGCAGTGGCTATATATTTGGGAGGTAAGTAGTAATATCTTAGCCCCTTGAGTTGATCCGGTCAACAACCGAGAGGACGTCAATATCCACCTACGAAAACTTTTGGAAGTCATCATTCTGAAACAGAGAACAATACATATATGGCATATGCCATAATTGTGGCTTCACTGTACGGTCATTGCCTAAAACAGCCCAATTAAGATGGCAAAACGGTGCTGCCTTGGAAGATATGCATCTCAGGCGCTTTGTTTCCTAAATCGTATCCAAATCCACTTAATCCAGGGCTAGAGATTGCTTAAACCTCATGCGTTATTCATCTCCATAATGTTCAAAGGAGCAGGCACAATTAAAACGGGACAGATGCATTATACATTATACTCTAGATAACGATTCCGAAATTCGTCTGGAGTAATAATTAGGATTATTTCAATTTAGCCTCAGCTGTGTCATAATTACTTGTGCCCGACGTTCATCATAATAATACTGAGAAGGAATTTCCAGGCCGTCGAACGACAGCTGTTGCTTAAATATTGTTGGGGCTATTCGAATGTCAATTCAGGTCATTCCATAGTTCCATCGCAGATACTACAAAGAATATTTTTTGCTAAAATGTCTTACAAAAAGGGACGCAAAAATTTTAGTCGTTTTGTAAGGACATGAGACATCTGAGCCACATGACCAGGAAGTAACCATGTCAAATATCGTTCGACATGTCTTCGTAAAGTAATTGATGGCTTGTCCGACGAGGGCACCCAAACATGGCCGTGAGTAGTAGTATCTACCATTTACAGGTCACATTTTGACGAGTGCGCAGGTGTTTCTGCGCAGATTTGTGGCGGAAGTGTGGAGGGTCGGGGGATTCCCCAGTGGGGGTTTCCCATGACGATCACGTGATCAAGGCATGTGAACAGGGGTCACAGGGGTCATTGTGGGTGGTGGTGGAGGTGGTGGGACCAAAATGGCGGCTTGTGGGTGGTGGTGGAGGTGGTGGGACCAAAATGGCGGCCTTGTGGGCGGTGGGGAGGTCACGGGGAGAAAAACCCCTCACATTACCCTCAAAAAACCTCTAAGCCATATAATAGTAATAAACATAATCTATAGGTGTTGTACCATGTTAATAGGATCAGTCTAGCATCTGTACCACCCTAGGGTCGAGTGTTTATTGTCCCGTGTATCTCCGCAGAAAATCAACAAACAAAATGGCGGCTCCAGGATGGTGTGGGGACGCCCTTCCCACATCACGGCATCGACCGTAGCGCCATCTGCACACATTGACGCAAGGGAGACAACTCGTGTGGCCCAAGGATATGGAAATAGCCGTGTTGGAGCTAGGGGAGTGACTACTGGTCCAGTGGGGTCGAGTGATATATCAATGTGAAGCTTATGTGAAGGGGCATGTAATGGGCTGGGTGTGGGGTTGAACTAGCGTCATTCTGCGCATGCGCGGTGGCCGAAGGGTATGAAAATAGCCGTTTTGAGAGCTAGGGGAGTCCCTCATGGTCCAGTGGGGTCGAGTGAGGTATCCAAGTGAAGCTTAGGTGAGGGGGCATCTGACTGGACTAGCGGATTTGAAATAGCGTCATTCTGCGCATGCGCGGTGGCCCAAGGGTATGGAAATAGCCGTGTTGGGAGCTAGGGGAGTTACTACTGGTCCAGTGGGGTCGAATGAGGTATCCAAGTGAAGCTTAGGTGAAGGGGCATCTGACTGGACTAGCGGATCGGGCGTTGTCACCATTCTGCGCATGCGCGGTGGCCCAAGGGTATGGAAATAGCCGTTTTGAGAGCTAGGGGAGTCCCTCATGGTGCAATGGGGTCGTATGAGGTATCCAAGTGAAGCTTATGTGAGGGGGCATCTGACTGGACTAGCGGCTTGGGCGTTGTCACCATTCTGCGCATGCGCGGTGGCCCAAGGGTATGGAAATAGCCGTGTTGGGAACTAGCGAAGCCAATAATGGTGCAATGGGGTCGTATGAGGTATCCAAGTGAAGCCTAGGTGAAGGGGCATCTGACTGGACTAGTGGGTGTGAACTAGCGTCATTCTGCGTATGCGCATAGACGTTTTTGGGATGTAGGGGAGTCCCTAATGATCCAATGGGGTCGAGTGAGGTATCAAAGTGAAGCTTAGATGAAGGGGCATCTAATGGGTTGGATGTGCGGTAGCCATTCTGCGCATGCGCAGATGCAATGCGGAGCTCTCGTCCAATCAGAAGCGAGTATTTCAAATCCGCCACGGAGCTCTCGTCCAATCAGAAGCGAGTATTTTGACCCGGTGCATTATGGGACATATCCAAGATGGCGGCACGTATGTTCAAGATGGCGGCACATCCGGTGTCGAAAACTGGCCATTTTTGTCGGGATGGGGTCACCTAGTGTCGAAAACTGGACCCTGTATGGGTCCCGCTAGACGTGTTGGAGCTAGGGGAGCCACGAATGGTCCAATGGGGTCGAGTGAGGTATCAAAGTGAAGGGGCATCTGACTGGACTAGTGGGTTTGAACTAGCGGCATTCTGCGCATGCGCAGTCTGGCCGTAGTATAGAAATAGACGTGTTGGAGCTAGGGGAGTTACTACTGGGTCGATGGGATCGAGTATCCATGTGAAGCCTAGGTGAGGGAGTTACACTAGGGTGTCGTTTCCATTCTGCTGCGCAGGTCACGTGGTGGGGTTGTGACGTCACTTCCGGGTTTTTCACTAAAAAACTACCTCCAAACATAGAAGAGTTCCCATGTTTTTCCCCTTAGACATCCGTATGTTCAACCGCCGGCACTTTTCCACAGTTTTTCCCCTTAGACGTCCGTATGTTCAACCGCCGGCATTTTTCCACTGGCCTGGCCCCAGCGCGAGCGGCGCGCGCGTCATCACGCGTCATCCCAGAAAGTGCGCGTCATCCCCGGCAGTGCGCACGCGCGGATCAAAAGATCAAAGGTCACCTCCAAGGTCAAACGGTCTCCCTTTCGGCAAGGTTCGGAGAATACAAAGAACTTATAGTCATAATCTATACGTGTTGGACGAGTCTCTTCACTCACCGTATACACGTACCTCAATGAAATGCCCGCTCCAAACCTGGACCAAAAACACGTACTTGGTCTGTGGGCTGATCTCATTGGCTCTCTATTTTTACTATAGTGCGCTTGCATTCTAACCTTGATGGGTTATATTTTGGCCCCATCCTACACCACTGATTTCAGTTTGACTGAATCTTCAGATGCATTATGAATAAAACACACAAGACAGGGTTTTTTTTGGTGAGATCTCATTTTTTATTCAGTGAACAACAACAACGTGAGAACAACCACGTGAAAACTGAAGCCCAGAACAAGGGGCTTGTAATTAATTCAAGCCCAGAACAGGGGGCGTATGTACATTGAAAGAATTCAAGCCCAGAACGGGACTTGTACATTGAAATGATGGGCGGCCCAGTCATAGACGAGTACATCTCGGTCCTCGGCCTTGGGGTACTCGTCAAACATGTGGACGATGGTAGATAAGGGTCTTCCCCGGCATCGATGGTACAGGGAAAACAAGCAATATTGTCCGCACACCATACTGTCCAGGCTTTGCAACGTTTTAGTATTCCAACACCACGTCTCTGTGCCTTGATCCATGAAGTCTGTTAAATCGGGATGGAGGGGTGGTAGGCCGTACGGATCAAAGTATTCGCCCTGCTCTTCTGTCAAGTACACGGCCACCCAGTGTTCACCGGGCCGATCCATCGGGTCTGTATTCAGGACGTAAGCAGCAGGATACATACGGTCTAATGGGAACACATCTCGGGAGAACACCCCTTGAAAGACCCTACGTGTCCCTGGGTCATTCCCCAGCACGGTGGTTATCTGGTCTGTATCCATGTTAGGTGGAGAAGTCACACAGCACGTTACGGCTTTTATCGATTTGAATGATGTTGTCAAACTCAGCGTAGCAGATCACATTGATGGTTTTCGGTAAAGGTGTCCCGAAATGCAGTTCCAAGCGTAAGTTGCCTTTCTTGACGAGACTCAGTTGATGATCGTTGTCTAAGGTGGGAGTCAGATCGAAACAGAACAATGTGTACCCTCTGCCGAAATCGTCTCGACTGATCATATTTCCCTCGTCTTGGTTGATTTGGCCAGTTGCTGTGAAGAGGTTCAGATAGCTCCGGATGTAATTGTCCGTTCCAAAGTTAGGTTGTAAGGGGCTAGCCGGTACCTGTTGGCCATCCACATGCAGGGCCACGAAATTGATGTTGAACGCTTTTAGGTTGAACGGATTCCTCGAGAGTGTCCCATTATAACTGACGTTCTCCACACAAGCTAGGGTTAAACGCTTGGGCAAATCCCCCAGGAACAGGTTTTCTTGATTGACAATCATATTGCCTTTAGGAACGGAAAAGACCTTGGTCTGTACTCGTCGAATCGGGTACTGGGCTGGTTTTTCTCCAAGGCTCTGATGTGCCCCAACTGTACACCTGGGCTCGGTTTCACTTTGCGTACAAACAGACTTGCCTCTTGGATGACAATGTTATACTCGAGGTCCTCATTCGGGGCCATCAAGGCAAACGCAGGCGTTGCGCGCACTAGTCGTATTTTGACAGGTACTCCATTCAAGAGGTGTCGGTCCTGCATGAATAAGTCCGCATGCAGACGTCCCATCATATCGACCGATTGACTCTCTGCTGTGAAATCCACTCTCTCCGTGTAGCCGGCATTATCAGGACTCGCTTCCATCTTGCCTGGGGTATCTCGGTAGAACAACGGGGCTGTCAAATACGACTTTTTAGCGTCACGCCCGTAGGATAACAGTGTTTCGATGTAGGCTCGGTACGGGTACGTGTTCGTCGAGGCGCTCACCAGTTTATCACTCAGGGCTATATCCACTTGCTGGAATAGCGAATGAAGCCAGAGATTCACTGGTCCCACGGGTGCCTCTGCTTTCAGGACTGTCCCATCTTTATTGGTGATTTTAGCTTTCACATATAGGTACGTATGGGCTAAATCCAGGTAGGTCGTATCTGCGTTGGTGATGGTGAATTCAATGGGGCCTGTGGCTGTAATGCTGGAAAGGGGCAGATGTTCCACCCATTGACCCTCTTCGGCACTGGTCTGAGTAGGTGGGACGGTCCATAAATCAAATTCACTGTTGGTAGAAGGACACGACTCGGCATGGATGAAAGCCATCTTTAAGAAAAGATATCCTGGGTCTTTTTCGATGTGCGTCGTCGCTGGGTCGGTCGTCGACTGGTGCGTGGTCTCGGTGGGGCAGCTCTTTTATTCCCTACGGTGCGTTGTGCTTTGGCCACCAAGACGCCTCCCGCTTCTTTGGCCCGCCGTTTCAAAGATTCTTTGGGTGCCGTACCCCCCAAGACGTCACCGGCCACTTGCAGTCCACTGCGCACCGCTTGTTTGCCGATCGCTTTGACCCCACGCGTCACCAAGGGCAGGAACGTTTTGACGATGCTCCCGAGTATGTTCCCCAGTCCATGTCCTCGTTGCATGCGTGTACCCGCAAAGACAGGAAAGTTACCCCGGCCTGTTTGGTGTAATGATCGACGTAACTGGCTGTATGGCATTGATAAGGCACCTTCATTATGCAAAGTGAACCGCTCGGACTTGACGGAAATGAAGTGTCAGCACCACTTTTCCTCGTTCGAATGCCACAGGTCGTCCCGTGTCGTCTCTTATATCGATGACGATGGAGCTAATATCGGTCTGACTGACCGGTAGATACACGATATGCCTGAAACTGTGGGTGACTTGAGCTCCATCCGTGCCTTTCACCGGGCAGACGCGCAGTAGAGGTACGTTGCTGTCGCCGACAATGTGTGCATCGACCACGTCCGAGTAGACGTACAGGCCATACATACCACCACGCATGTCCACCGGGATGTGGCCTATCTCGCCGGTGGGGCCAGCGTACCCCTGGTAATTGAAACCCAGCATTTGCTGTAGGATAGCACTGAGTTCGACACTCACGTTGGGGCTGAGCGTGAGATTGGCCTTGTCGTTG
>JAVTVY010038067.1:0-17401 GCA_036873755.1 Hanleya hanleyi | reverse complement strand
TTTGCCAGGGGCTATGTTTAAATAACTTCAAATGATTTCTCATGTTTTGAAACACAGTAATCAAGGTGAAAGCCATCTTCACAACATCAAGGCTTCTTTTTGAACCAGAGGTGAAATCGTGATGGCGAAATCATGAAGAAACCTTGACAGTGGAATATTGAATAGCAGAGAGCATTCCACCCACCTTCAGTGTATACGGATCTGTTGTCACATGATAACATATCATATGATTGCGTAAAACAAGTGATCTGATTGGTTAATATGTACAGGATGTTGCTGATTGGCTGAAACTTTCCATGAACACATACAATTTTATTTGCAGGCATCCCTTGTGATATCCCGAACACATGGTCCAACTCAGCGGATGATAGTTTGTGGAGTTCTAGCTCTATTGCACCTCCTCTTTCTACTTTACTTACATTTCGCATACCACCAAATTGTGGAAGGTGAGTCGACTGGGAAAGTCTGTATATACACACATTTGAAAAGCTCTCACAGTATATTAACTGTTACGCTGCGGCGAGCCGTTCATACGGCTCTCGTCTTTCTATACGAAAAATGCGACGAGCCGCAATAGTGGCTTGCCTTTGCTTCTGTCAATGCGAGTACAGCGAGGTACCATTCTGGAATCGCTTTTTTTCAAATTTACCAAGCATGAAACTCGATAAAAACCATACATATATTGTTAGCTAAGACTGATTTGATTTCTTGGATGTAAACTTAATATTCTGTCTCAGAATAACGAAGTCGGGAGGAAGAAATAGAATTGAAAAATAGAAAAACACCAACGGAGATTTCCATAAAAACGGAGATTTCCATAAAACGTTGTCGAGAAGCCACCCAGAAAATATAAAATACTCACAGAAAACCCCTTCAAAATATATGATTCTTTGGTATAGTTGAAGTACAGAAGCTCAGTTTATATTTCCAAAGTGTGGGTTTCGATGAAATCCGCTAAACAAACTTTATTTTCAAATTTCTGTCGAGCTTCTGCGCCACGTAATTTCGTCGCAAGGAGATAAAATGGCGTCTCCCTCAGATCAGCTTGACCCAGTTGAAGGGCTCTGGCCAATGAGCGCTTCAATGTAGGTCACGTTACCACGCTTGTCCAATCAAGGTTACCGACATAGGATCGGCTGTTAGCGTTACTAGAGAAACGGGAAAACACCCCCTTGCAGTTTTTCGATGTTATCGTCTGTTTGATTGGCCATCGGTCGAAATCACGCCTTCAATCAGAAACTACAAGGAATTCCCAAGTTCCAATGAGACGTCATACGCCCGAAATGGCGGACGAAAACTCGGAAAAGACCAGGGAGAAAGGCAGCTGAAAAACCAAGATTTTCCGCTGTAATTCCTCATAATTCGCCATTTTCAACCGCAATTCTACCAAAAATACTGTAGTCTCTTCAAATAAATTTTATTTACGCTGACAACATCGTCGATTTTGCTATAAAAGGCGGTCGAATAGCATTGACTAAACAAGTTGGGATACATTGATATGTTAGGCCAGTCACCAGCAAACGAAATTAAATAATATTTTTGTTCATGAAATCCGGATTTAAAAAAAAAAGTCAGCATTTCTCCTCGTACATCATACAAAAGAATTTAGCAGCATAACAGTTAAAGGTCAATTCATGCAATTTCATTCCAAAATATTGAAAAATTCTGAAAACAGTGGAAAAATATATTTTTTTATCATTTAGAAAGTGATCGTATAACAGTATTTTCGTTATTTTGGGATAACACTAGCTTTCAAGACTACCGGTCTGCTACCTCCTATTTTTGTGGGAGGCCCATTGGCCGAGTGGTTTAGATCGCCGACATACAATGCTGGCGATTAGGTGCCTGACTCTGGGGTTGCTGGTTCGAATCCCGCACAGGACTCGACCAAATTATCAGCACTAGGATTTGTGCTATTCTAAGATAGTGTTATCCCAAAATAACGAAAATACTGTTAGTGAAAAAATATACAACAAAAAACATATACAAGGCCTCTCTTTATACACGTAGGTTGGTAAAGCCATAGTTTTAGTCGGGATGTCATGAAACTTCAGGATAGCTGTAGGGTATTATATTATTCAAGATTGCACATGAACAATTTTTATTCAATCGCAGGCCAGGCTTGAAATGATCATTCAAGTGAGCTGTGCTAATTCATGACACTCGGTATATCCTCTGATAATTCAATCACAGGAAGTGAAATTTCACGCCATAAGAACAGGGGTGATCAAATTTATTAGAACAGGAACTTATGCAGATAATCCATAATTTCTCTCTTATTTTCATGGTTCTAAAGGTTGATCAAAGGATATGTATATATATATATAAGTTTATTTTTTGAGGGTTTACAAAAATACTCAGTCAGTTTGAAAAACTGTTCTTCCCTGAGGCCCTCTGACAACAAGACAATTGCAAAGATAAGGCGAATTCCACGATAACCTAGTCCACTTTTGTGACAACAATACAGGAATAACTCCCTTGTGTGTTATGGTAATCAAGCTGAATTTTTAGCCCACCATCACCAGATGGTGGGCTGTTCAAATCACTTTTCGTCCGTGGTCCGTCGTCCATCAGTCAGTCCGTCCGTCAGTCCGTCCGTCAGTCAGTCAGTCCGTCAGTCCGTCCGTCCGTAAACAATTCTTGTTACCGCGATTTCTCAGGAACTACTGCATGGATCTTTTTCAAATTTGGTACACAGATTCCCCTTGGGGTCTAGTTGTGCAAGAAACCTTTTTTGGTCCGATTCGCAAATCCAATATGGCCACCAGGCAGCCATCTTGGATTTCCCCATGAAACCTTGTTACCGCGATTTCTCAGGAACTACTGCATGGATCTTTTCCAAATTTGGTACACAGGTTCCCTTGAGGTCTAGTTGTGAAAGAAACCTTTTCTGGTCCGATTCGAAAATCCAATATGGCCACCAGGCAGCCATCTTGGATTCCCTCCCTGAAACCTTGTTACCGCGATTTCTCAGGAACTACTGCATGGATCTTTTTCAAATTTGGTACCCAGGTTCCCCTTGGGGTCTAGTTGTGCAAGAAACCTTTTCCGGTCCGATTCGAAAATCCAATATGGCTACCAGGCAGCCATCTTGGATTTCCTCATGAAACCTTGTTACCGCGATTTCTCAGGAACTACTGCATGGATCTTTTCCAAATTTGGTACACAGATTGCCCTTGGGGTCTAGTTGTGCAAGAAACCTTTTCTGGTCCGATTCGAAAATCCAATATGGCCACCAGGCAGCCATCTTGGATTTCCCCATGAAACCTTGTTACCGCGATTTCTCAGGAACTAATGCATGGATCTTTTCAAATTTGGCATACAGGTTCCCCTTGGGGTCTAGTTGTGCAAGAAACCTTTTCTGGTCCGATTCACAAATCCAATATGGCCACCAGGCAGCCATCTTGGATTTCCCCATGAAACCTTGTTACCGCGATTTCTCAGGAACTACTGCATGGATCTTTTCCAAATTTGGTACACAGGTTCCCCTTGGGGTCTAGTTGTGCAAGAAACCGTTTCTGGTCCGATTCGAAAATCCAATATGGCCACCAGGCAGCCATCTTGGATTCCCCCCCTGAAACCTTGTTACCGCGATTTCTCAGGAACTACTGCATGGATCTTTATCAAATTTGGTACACAGGTTCCCCTTGGGGTCTAGTTGTGCAAGATACCTTTTTCGGTTCAAATTGGAAATCCAATATGGCCACCAGGCGGCCATCTTAGATTTCCTCATGAAAATTTGTTATCGTGATTTCTCAGGAAGTACGGCCTGGATCTTTCTCAAATGTGGTAGACAGGTTGCCCTTGTGGTCCAGTTGTGCAACATACCTTTCTGGTCCGATTCCTAAATCCAATATGTCCATCAGACGGCCATCTTGGATTTCCCCATGAAACTTTGTTATTGCGATTTCTCAGGAACTACCGCATGGATCTTTATCAAATTTGGTACACAAGTTACCCATGTCACCTAGTTGTGCAAGATACCTTTTCTCGTCCGTTTCGAAAATCCAATATGGCCACCAGGCGCCCATCTTGAATTTCCCCTTGAAACACTGTTATCTTGAATTCTCAGGAAACATTTCATGGATCGTTCTGAAATTTGGTACACAGGTCCCACATGGGGCCTAGTTGTGCAAGATACCTTTTCCAGTCCGATTCGAAAATCCAATTAATACGGTATTCCCG
This sequence comes from Hanleya hanleyi, assembly GCA_036873755.1. Taxonomy (NCBI): domain Eukaryota; kingdom Metazoa; phylum Mollusca; class Polyplacophora; order Lepidopleurida; family Hanleyidae; genus Hanleya; species Hanleya hanleyi. Next base: position 13,216 of record JAVTVY010038067.1, on the reverse strand, counting down.
AGTTGTGACGTTGCATCACAAGAGTCGATGGATTAAATGGTCGGGCATATTCTATATATTGACTATAGAGAATATCCATATCTTCACCATCCATATCAAGGAGTTAAAATAATTCGGAATTAAAATGTATTTCGTCAAATTTTAAATCAGTTTTCTTTAGTCCATGCAGTTGCAAGTGAACTGCCCCACCCTTTCGTCTGCCGGCAGGTCAGCTACATGCAGGGACGTCACTCTTGTGACACAATGTCACAACTCGACAACTGTAAACTACTGCATGTTTCGATCCAAGGGAAATAATCAAGATTCGGACACTTTCAAATTCGAAGTTTCAACATTACTGCGCGGACCGGATCCCTTCAGTATTAAGTATTGTACCATCTTACTATTTTCGAGCATGGTATCTTAAAAGAGATATCTCAAACTAGTCCAGTAAACAGAACAGAATTAGCATTCGTTCCAAATTATAAAATCTTAAGTATGCCAAAGTGTCAAAGAGATTTTTCTTCGCTTCCAGTACCCAATGATGACACGTGCAAAAAAATAAATAAAATAAAAATACTACAAAACGAAGACGAAGGATCCTCCGTACATGTACATTCACTTTCAGACTAACTTTGCTCATTTCTCTTGTACTATAACAACTGACATAAGTTCAGTTTCTATCGATCTTTTTCGCTCAGATTCGAAATTCTGTAAACAAAATTACAACTCAATCGTCTCAGTAACAATGGACAAAAAGATCCTCTTGTCATTAGCTTACAATTATCGGACAATGGTGGGCGCCAAGATCCTTCAGGATCTCTCGGTTTTTTTTCAATCCAAAACCTGCAAATCATATATTTCTAGAAGTTTACATACTGAAATATCAGCCTCGAAAAAATTACGATGCTCCATTGTATAAAAATGGAGATATGATTAACCAAAATGGGCCTCACCTGATTTGGTATTTTTGAGGCATTTACAGGGAGGATTTTCTCTTTCAGCAAAAATATGACCTCTCCAACCAAAATAATTTTGTCACACAATATTTTAGGAAGTTTGTTTATTGGAAAGAACCACGAATGGTTTTGGTTTGAGGTGTCATATTTTTGCTACAGGAGAAACCCCTTCATGATAATGCCCAAAAATACCAAAATAAGCCCGGGAGCAATCATATCTCCATTTTTATGCAACAGAACATATCAGTTTTTTTTTTTTGTTTTTTTTCGAAGGGGATATTTCAGTATGTAAACTTCAAGAAAAATCTTACATGGCAGGTTTTGGAGTGGAAAAAAAAATCGGCTTTCTTAGCATCACACACAAGGAGTTTTTCTTATGTAAACACCACATATCCTTTGTCAGAACAGTTGATTGAATTTTGTCCACAGAATTGGGGTGATCAAATTTTAATAGGGTGGTTGAATTATTAGAGGATTTACCTTACTTACACTGAATCCAGTCATCAAATTCTGTAGAGCTGGAAAAAAAAATGTTTGGAGAAAAAAATATTTGGATGAGAAAGTGGATATTCTGAATTGCCAAATTAAATCACCTTGCATCATTTCCTAAAGTGTGCATCCATATAACAGGGTATACTTTAACTGTACTTAACAAAGAGAATTTTTTTTCTTTTTCCCCAGAAATATCTGAAGTCTTTCAAGAGATGAACAAAGTCCAGCCTGTACAGCCTGATATATCCCATCATATCCAGGATAGAGCCGTGGATGGCATGGAAAATCTGAAAAATGCTGTCGGGAATGGCGATGGCAGTAAGTAAAATCACGATCAAATATTTTTATGTGAGGATGTAGATGCATGATAGAATAATTGTCAGAAGGCAGTACCATCTTGGCATTGTTTTTATTTCAGTATATTTCATTCCTCGGAACCCTACTTTAATAATGCTTGCTCTAGCTAGACATTACATTCTCTCCGGGTGTTTTCCAGTGGGCTTTTCATGAGAAATCAGAATCTGCCAGGAAAGCCAGTTCACTAAAAAAATAAACAATTATATTCACCTTGAACATGATGAAGGCTCTAATAGAAAATGACAAGTGGTCAGAGATGTACGAACAAGCATTGGAGCTGGAATTTTTTGCCATGGGTTAGAATAGTTTTTCATCATCTTGACATCTGAGCTTTTAGATATGTGCTGTAGGTTTGTTTCCCTGAATGCCTGTAATTTCAAGAAAATGTCAAGCTTTTCCTTGCTGTGTTCACTTATGCTGAGTTTAAATGATTGTACCAGTTCTCAAAGTGCTAACAGAGCATGAAAAATCATTGTCAGTTTTGTGTAAAGTATTGTGTCACATACAGTTCGAGTAAAGTATTGGCACATGCAGTCTGAATAAAGTATTGTCACATACAATCTGAGTAAAGTATTGTGGGACATACAATCTGAGGTACTGGTATTGTCACATACAGCCTGAGTAAGTATTGGTTCCCATACATTCTGAGTAAAGAATTGTGTCACATACAGTCTGAGTAAAGTATTGCCACATGTATTTCGAGTAGAGGATTGTCACATAGTCTGAGTAAAGCAATGTGTCACATACAGTCTGAGTAAAGTATAGTCACATACAATCTGAGTAAAGTATTGTGGGACATACAATCTGAGGTACCGGTATTGTCACATACAGCCTGAGTAAGTATTGGTTCCCATACATTCTGAGTAAAGAATTGTGTCACATACAGTCTGAGTAAATTATTGTGTCACATACAGTCGGAGTTGCACATTCTTCAAATGTTTCTGCAGGTTGAAGTGGAAACTTGAATCATGAAATTAGAGTGTATCGACAGAGTCCTTATCCATGTAATTAAGATGAAATGCAACGTTGTTTGGTTGTATTTGAAATATTTAGAAAACTGCTCCTTAGTTGATAACTCAAGCCTGGCCAATTTCAGAAATGAAATCTGCGTCGTGTATCTGCCCTTGTTTGAGGCTAGATTGTGACGTCAATACTTGTAACTTTCAGTCTTCAGTCTGCTGGTCTGACATGATTAAAATAATTCGCTAATTAAACCAAAGTAGCGAATATTTCTATTATTTAATCTATACAAAATATTTGAAGAAAAAAAACAGGATCATATCAACCTTTGCATTTCACCTTTAATGGGCTCCTGCATTATACTAATTCCTGTGCTTCTATACGCTCAGAACTAGATCTAGAATTTACTAACTCTGCTAACCCTACTAACATTACAGCTGTAGTGAATGAAGAAGAAATATACTAAGGAACAAAGGCTTCAATTTGTTGACGGTATACATAGATATCAAGAGGTCATTTTGTTAGTTCTTTGAAATAATTTTTCAAAGTAAAAGACCTGATAAACACTCTTGAATAACAGATCAAATAGGATGCTAGTGTAAATTGCATTTTTTCATCAAAAGAAAAGTTAGCAGAACACGCAATTTCAACTGTCCATCGCTTTTGCAGATATTGCCATTGCCGCCGAAAATTCATCAGATAATCTCGCAGTTCAAGACCAGGGTGGAAATCCTGCAATCCCAAATCTCGTCGTCGCTAATCCAGTAGAGAACTTAATGAGGCAAGCCATGGCGTCAAACCGTGGGAACAACACCATATTGCATGTGGATAAACTGATTAAAAATAGTACTCGTGTGGGTAAACTATAACATTCCATCCATTGGTGCAGAGAACGACTCATTTCAGGTTAGACTTTCATTTTAATATCTTCAATCAATTTTGCAAATCTAAACAAGTTCTGCCTAATGTAGAATTAAAGCTTTTATATCCGTATAAATTTGACAAATAGTGTGTCCCCCCCACTTACAGCATGCATGTTCAATTTTAAAAGTAATATTTAATGTCCCGAATATAATATGATATGGGGAGTACAGGTACGTTTCATCATCATTTGTCCTTAGGGCTGTTCCAGAAAAAAGTACATGGGGGGGACAGAAGGCACTTTATATATTGGCGTATGGGTCGTGGGGTAAAAGAGTTATATAATTACATGGGTGGTTGCCTGATGGATAAACATAATGGCATTTATGTTGGTTACATATTATATTCAATAATATGGGTGGTGGGAGTAAAATTATATTTCATTACATGGGTGGTGGGGGCAAAAATAAAGTGCCTTCTGCCCCCCCCATATACTTTTTTCTGGAACAGCCCTTATTCAAAACATTCAGAGGTGATATTCTTGGTTACGGTACTGTATCCTTAGATGCTGCGCACCCTTCTAGGTGAACGTTACTTTCTCGTTTCCATGCTTTGTTGCATTATAATGATGATAATGGCCTCTCCTATAAAGGGTAGTACCTACATATCATATCCTCCTCATATCAGAGCCTGTTCCTCCTACCAATAGTGATAGCCTCCTCTAGATTAGCCCTTAAGGCAAATTGACAAAAACAAATTATTAAACAGTCCTTAAGTATTACCATGAACCCTCATTATAATGACATGCGCTACAACAGAAACTTCATTATAACATCAACGTTTCTAGATACGTATGTCCCTGAATACGCTCATTCTCTGTTCGGTATAATAGCAAATTCATTATAATGAAAAATTTATTTGGGACAGATGTTGTCGTTATAAAGAGGGTTGACTGTATATTGATTCTTTCCCCAAATGAGATCATTTTCTTGAGTATATGTGTGCTTAGATGAAATTTTACCCTTCAAAATCTTAAGAGTTCCAAAATGTTCACACTTTAGCTGACCATTCACACATGTGTCGTACAATCACTAAAGGTTTCATCACTCTCAGTTAATTGCCTCTAATTTGTTTATCGCTTTATTCAATTAGGTCTAGGCCTACTTGATTTCTCCGATTTTATAAAATTATCAGGTCAAACCGTGTCAATTTATCAAAAAAAAATTGCCTCCTTATCCCAAGAAGGGCTGTAACTAGGAGCACCGAACTTAATTCACAAATTCTTGTGATCTGAGAGCAAATGCTTTTCGAATGTCAGTGAGATTGACCTATTTTCTGGGTCACTGGGTCAAATTTGTCCAATTACCAGCATATTTCAAGTATAAAAAGGCCTGGTGACAGACTACAGGCAAAATTATTTTTAGGGTTTAGGCCTCATTTGCATACATCTGCTCATCATGCATCTCTGGGTTCTCATTACCATCATATCTCAAGAGTGAGTATGTTCTGGTATACCAAAGTTACATCACACCTGCATGTGGTCATAAAACAAGCTTATAGAAAATCAGTGAGATTGACCTCATTTTTGGGGGTCATCAGGTCAAATTTGTAAACATTTAATTCTCTGAAGAAGAACTTTGCCTGGGAGCTCCGAAGTTGTAACACATGGATATGTTCATATAGCAGAAGTCTTATCACAAAGTGAGATTGACCTTTGCTCTTGGTGTCGCTGGGTCAAAGTTGTTCCTCTTGTCACCAATTGTTTTTTAACTACCAGTCCATAGCGCAAGAAAGTTACACTGGACACATACATGGACATACAATATGTCCACCTCATCTGTTTTGTCATTAAACACCATATCTAAAGAACATACAGCAGCACTAAACTGACATCACACAAGCGTATATCACCATGCTCACGGAACAGAAACCCATACAAAAACCTTGTTCGATTGGCGTATTATTTCCTTGTTCACTAGGTTGAACTGTCAGTTTGCCATCGATTGCTTGTTGTCATCAACTGCTTGTTCCTCAGCCAGGGGAGGGCCCTCCGAGGCTGAGTAGTCTAAGGCGCTTCGCTGGTGACCGCTAGCCTCAAATCGCTGAATCAGCATGGGTTTGAACCCAGCTGGTCCATGTGTGAAAGTTTGTCAACTTTACTTGCATGACTTGCCGACGGGCGATGGTTGTCTCCCGGTACTCCGGCTTCCTCCACCAACCAAACTGACTGTCACCATATGAGTGAAACAACCTTGAGTGCGATATTAAGCCAAATTCCCCCCCCCCCCCCTCCTCCTCAGCCAGGGTCCTATAATTAAATAACTCCAAGGCTGAGAGATTCTCCTAGCATTGCATGGTTCTTGTTTTCTTCTTGTTCTTTTTTCTTTTTTGCTTTTTTCCTTTTTTTTTCTTCTGCTTCTTGCATGGTGAGGGTGTCGTGGACTGACAACTAACTATTTGTACTAATTTAACAGCATGGTAGAATGTTAACCTAGTACACTATGTTAAAAAGTTATATTTACTATACATTTAGTATATTTGTAAATGTATGGTTTATGTATGGCAAATTTGGCCAAAAGCAATTGCCATGCATACACCTTACATTTACAATACATTTGGGTAGTATTCGCAAACATTTACAAGTAGATTAAATATATGATAAATATAACTTTTTTCTGTTGTGGTACGTACTATTGGAAGATAAATGCCATACAAGGTGGGCAATGCAGTTTGTTCTCTTTTCAAAATGTACATGTATGTACATGTCCTTAAACATCAAATGATAATTGTTTCATTTTCTAATTTCAGAATTATCAGCACAGTAAATTTCACTTCGGTGCACCCAGCATTTGACTAAAACCATCAAGGAATCTCATTGTGATTTTTTTACAAGGGATTTGACATTTCAACAGAATTGTGAATACAGTGAATTGGAAAGATTTCATCAAGAAAACAATTTCCAGAGACAGCATCATTAAACTTTATTGAAGCAGGAAGCTTCTTGATTGGTTAATGTAAAATTTGGTTAAAGTTGATTAGATTTCAACCGATCAGAGTTGTGGACATGTTGCAGCGAGAAACTATTTCTGACTGAAATAGTGTTCAAAGCAGCATTAAATCATATTCACTCACTCACTCACTGGCTTTTTGAGATGGAAAGAAGGATGAGTTTGGTTCTACTTAAAAAAAAATGAAGATTCTGTGGTAGTTATAAGAGAAAATCTTTTATGAGAAAGATATAATCTACCAGCTGTCCATCTATGTGAGATGCCATTATTGTGTTATATCAATTATTAATTATCCTGAAAGTATCCCTCATCTCTTGGTTTTTATATATACCCATTGTGAGACGAGGTCGTGTAATGTGATACTGGTAGCGTATTGTCCATCTCTCTGTCCATCTGTTAAGTTTTGTAAGCTGTGGGATATCTCTGCAGTTATATGTCATGAATTGGTATCATCATGCACCAAACGTTAGATATACCTTGCCCATGTGGCAGAGGAATCCTATTCATTTTGAGGTCAAAGGTCAGGTCATGGTGACCAGAATCTGTAAATCATTGAAAATTGTATTATGCTAAGTTCAATTCAAAGAGGTGGATTGTTATGCTGAAGAAACAGCCTATTTATTCCCTCAACGAATTTTAGCCAAAGAATATTGTCTGCATTGTCCATCCCATCTCGACTGAAATAGTGTTGAAAGCGACGTTAAATCATATTCACTCACCCATCTTGCTTGTTAACACAATATCCCTTGTAGGATTATTGTGTGTCGTGAAATTCACAAGAAGACATTCACATCCATTTTAATGAGGGTCTGTTCTTCTTCGCATAATTTTAATGAGTTTTACAAAAAAATGTTTACATTGGGGAGGAACGTGTGTAGATCCACTTCTATAGTGACGGGTATATTTATATTTTATATTTCTGTGTTAATGAGGGTCTGTTTTAAAGCAAACACATGTTCATATTGGGGAGAAACGTGAACATTCATTCATACATCTGAAGGTTATATAAAACTTGAATTAACTAGAGGACAGAAGAATATGCTGTAGAAAATGCACCTGATCTGTGACACATTTCGTAAACATGTTTAATAACTTGTGGCGAGTGAAATATGATCTGTGATACTGCTTGATGCCAGAACGGCTCTGACATCACTCAAAAGTGCACCTTATAAAATTTCACAGTTTTGTTCATCTTCACACACCAAGTTGAACAGTAGACTTACTCACCTTCACCAGTTGTGAGACACATTCTCTTCAGAATACAGGTGGGTGATGCTGGGTCTATGAATGTTTTGCAATCCATATTTGGTACCACACTGTGGTGGCCTTGTGGTAGAGCGCTCGCCTCATAAGTGGCTATTCCCAGGTTCGATTCTGGGCCGAGTCATACCAAAAACTTTAAAAAATAGAACATGTATCTTCCTCGCTTAATGCTCAGCAGTAAGAGGATAGATCAAGGACTGTTTGGCACAGTGTCATGATAATATGACTGTGTCATCATGATATGACTAAACAATTATTGAAAGAGAATTTAACCATGACTGTGTCATCATATGACTAACAAGTATTGAAAGCGAGTTTAACCATATTCGGTGACCCCAACAGAAATGTCTCTGTATGGAATCTTTAAAATTCATAATAGTTTTATTGACTATTCAGAGAATTCTGATTTGAAAAACAGTATAACCACCAACCATTACTTGCCATATTTGGAGTTGAAAGAAAACCTCGGTGTCGTTCAGCTGTGATTTTGATTGGCTATCCATGACATAACATGCTTTACTGTGTGAAGAATTTGCCTCGCTACATTACTAGGTCAATCCAAATTAGGGAACAACACTGTATATATTGAGTATACACTATCTTAGTTTTGCACAGATTCTAGTGCTGAAATTGGCCATTCGGGTTTCGAACCAGTGATCTCCAGAGTAAGCACCCAACTGCCAGCACTATTTGTCAGCGATCTAAACCTCTCGGCCAACCGGCCTCTCAAAGAAATAGCAGGAATTGGAACTGTAGTCTTGAAAGCGAACATTTAGTACCCCTCTGATGACCAAGATGACATAGCTCCCAACAGCTGAATACAGGAGATTTTTTTTGTCATTTAGAAAGTGATTGTATAAGAGTATTTTCTGTATTTTGGGATTACACTATCTTGGTATAGCTCGGATTCTAGCGCTTAAAATGTTCGAGTCTCATGCAGAATTTGAATCAGCAACTACCAGATTAAGGCACCCAACCGCCAGCACTATATAGCACAAAAATAGGAGGAAGCAGACTGGTTGTATTGAAAGTCTATGTAGTGTTTAACTTGATGTGGGAAGATGGGGTAATGTGAGACAGGATCATCCTATCCATTCTCTGTGTATATATTCGTCTTCTGAATATCTTTTCATTTGGGAGAGTTCATCTTATCAAGCAGTTGATATCAAGCTAAGTGTAATCTCTTTTAAATAATTCGTCTCTTCAATTAAATTCGAAAACGATCATCTGTTTCGGATTGTTATGGTAATCCCTCTAATAATTTATTCGCTGAAAGTTAAATTTCCCACATAAAAATATGGGGGTGATTAAATTTATTAGAACAAGAAGTTGACAAAATGGTCCAAAATCATGCAGATAACCCATTATTTCTTTGTTATTTCAATGATTTTAGAGAGTGATCAAATTTATTAGATAAGAACAGCCGATTGAATTTTGTCCCCAAAATTTGGGGTGATTGAATTTTGATAGGGTGGATTGAATCATTAGAGGAATTACCCTACTTTTGGTTTAATCATAAATCCAGCAATTTCACAAATTCAATTAAAACCAAGGACGTTATTATGCAACACACTATCCTCAATACAATCTCAGTAAACTCAGATATAATATCACAGAATATTACATCTGACATCTTTGAGAGAGTTTGATATAGGCTCTGCCTGTTACCCAATCCCCCTTTCCATTTATATCTTTTTCATGGAAATAAAACAGTTTAAACCAAATCGGGCCCACAGTAATCACACAATACTGTTTAAACCAAATCAGGCCCACAGTAATCACACACTGTAGCACGTGGACCAATATAGTAAACATTATCGGGAAACAGTAGCCAAATATGGCATCATTTCCAGACGGTGTGCGTGAACATCAAAGGGTTCACTTCTGCCGAAAGATCTGGCTTTGTTAGGCGGTAGAAGATACCAAAACATGGTACCGTGTAAAGGTATCCGTGAACTAAACGTCATTCGCTGTCAAAGTTAAAAGGCAGAAATTCTTGTAATTGGTTTATTATTTGACCTCATAGAATAGCGTCGAACATTTAGCATGAATTTTTGATAGCGTTATGTCTAGATGATATTCCCCTGATTGACCGTCTTGGTTTACCTGGATTGTCATCAATAGAAACCGTTTTGTCCATTTATCAATTTAATATCAATTGCTTGTCAGTTTTCTCTCACTTCATAAAATATTAATGCATTCTGCACTTCTGGATTATTTTGTAAATATTTGTACAGAATTTGTTTGCCGTTCTCATTGGTAACAGTATTGATGTCTATCCTCGTCATTGTCATAATTTCAAAGGTTCTCTCCTATACATACTTCCATATGCTTTACTTTATTTTTTTACTAGCGAGTCTGCTTAATCCCTTATTTATTCTAATAATTACAATTTGTCTGCTACGAACAGTTTTCTAAGTTCCAATGTCAGTTTCATTCCCAGGGCTATATTCCAACAAATGATCACCTCTTTCATGGATATAGATAATCTTTATTGCAAAAGGTCGACTAGCCCATGAGCGAAACCATACAAGAAAATGATATACAGATGACGAGGTGGCAGTCACAGACAATCGGAAGCAAAAATACATAATATATATATATGTGACCAATTTACATAACTGCAAAATATGAATCAGTATAAAAACATGGAAGAGGGATTAATGTTTGGGAGCAATTCGTTAAATTATGGCCCATAAAGACGTACATTTCTCACTTTGAAAGACTTTGTAATAAACTATGACACATTTTTGAATAACAGTCGCCAAATCAGAAGAAATTAAAACAAATCAATTTTTCAAAATTTAGGTACCTTCAGTAATACTCATTTATATACTGCTCATGGTGCATGTCCTAAAAAGGGCAGATTAAAATAAAGTGCAATTCGTCCTCTAACACATAACATGCAGAGCATTTCCTCTCTTCTAGTGGAGTTTTGATATAGGCCTTTTCCATCTACCCATCTCAATTTCTAATCGGTGGGATGATGTACGAAATCTAGTTCTGATAGCTTTGATTACCACTGTCTAATTATGGCTGAAAAAAATCGTAAAGTGCTTATATGTATGTAAAACCTGGCTCTGCTAGACAACTTCAAACGAGCATGCCAATTTTGAACGAAATTATTATTCAGCCTCTGTTGTATAAGTGATAAAAATTCTCAAATTAGGTCTAAAAAAATGGGGAGGGTGGGGAGTGATGTTCTTGATTTATATGTCCTTTGTAAATGTATGTTAATTGTTATTCTCTTTTTGTGTATATACTCGTGCAAATATCACCCATGTAAATAATTATATTATATATCACTAGATAATTATACTTATAACAAAAATAAAGAGGGATAATCAGTTTTTCTGGATTTCTGTTCATTCTTTTTCTATTACACTGCTAGGGATAATCGAGTAGTAGAGAAAGTGTAAAACCCGTCGGGTTGACGGTCTTTCAGATTGATCTCTTCCATGCAGTTTAACCTGGACTAGACAAAATCTGGAAAGACTTCACGTGAACTCATGGAAATTATCTTGTGGAGCAAAGTATAGGGTGTGGGTATTTCATCGTTCTGCCTCATGCTGTAGAATATGATGGCAGGTAGTTGTGGTAAAAACATTTTTGGAGCAAAGTATGGAGTGTGGGTATTTAATCGACTTGGCTAACGCTGTAGAGTACGATGGCAGGTGTTGGGGGCGCTGTTGGTTGACTTTCGTCGTCCGGCAGGCCTGGCATGGATGTTTTTGGCGATAGGTGAGCTATCCATGGTCCAAATGGGCCGTGCAGGGTATCATGTTTAAGCGCTCCCAAGTCCAAGTGTTTCACCAGAAATGATGTCATTCTATGTATATGTAGTCAGAAAATGGTACTTTGGGTGGGAGTTTTGAGGTAGTTGCGGTCAACTTTTTGGTGGAGCAAAGTATGGAGTGTGGGTATTTAATCTATTTGGCTGACACTGTAGAGTATGACTATAGTTGGCCGTTGGTTAATTTTCACGGTGCGCATGTCCTAGGGTGGACATTTGTGGGGCAACCTGTAACCATCTCGGTCATCTATACGCGGTAAGACTGACCCTGGGATCGTGTGTATCCATTTTCAGCCTACTTTCGGCAACTGCAAGAGGGAATTTCCAGAAACCAATACCACGTGACTTCGTCAGCCAATCAGCTAAAGTCTACCGACGTAACCCCTAGACTGGCCGCCGTCGTCAAATAACGTCGGGCCGATTGACAAGCTTAGCAATAGCGGGTCATGCGCAGTGGATGGGTACTAGTCTACGTAACCCCAACGTAACTTGCCATTTTCGAGTCATGTGATGAACCAACCTGTAACCATTTCGGTCATCTATACGCGGTAAGACTTATGGATGGCGAAGTGTACGCAAATGGTGATGAACTACTTGTTCAAAATTTCAGATCCACGACACCTCTTGGATGATATGAAAGTTATACATACCTATATATTTTGTAAGCCCAGGCAATATCTGTTTCAGAAGTCGTATGGAAACCTGTAATTTATCATGTTTTCTCGAGTCTGTTCTCCGCCGGATGAAGGCCGAACAGAATCCGGTAAAGTACCGGATATCGCTCCGCAATAATGGAGACACACAATTCGCAAGCCATCTTATGGATGGCGAAGTGTAAGCAAATGATTTGTGGGATATACATGAGCCATTCAAATGGGCCGAGCTGGGTATCATATTGACGTGATCTTGGGTGTAGTCAGACTAGTGTATGTTTTTTACCCCTCGGGCACAAGTTGCCCAAAGGGTATTGTTGTCGTCCGTGTCATCTGTCTGTCTGTCCCTCCTACTTGTGGACACAATATCTTAAGAAGGATTATAACCAGGCATTGTAAATTCATACCACAGATGCAACTGGTGAAGGGTCAGAAGCGTATTTAACTTGACCTATTTATGAAGGTCAAATTTTCGTATTTGCAATATTTTTTTGAAGGATTAAAGTTTGGATCTCCGAATTTATATTACATATGCAATTGGTGATTGACTGGAAGCCCAGCCTAGTTGACTGGCCTTGACCTATTTTTTTTTCACGGTCATATACTGTTTATTATGATATAACATGAAGAAATATAGCTAGGCTTTCAAATTAATAATATGTATACATTCGACGATGGTCCAGAGGTGTACTGAAGATGACTGGCCCTGACGTGTTTTATCCACGTCAGATTCTGTGTAATGCAATATTTCATGAAGGCTATCTACATTGTCCCAATTTATACCACATATGCAACTGATGATGGACCTGAAATCTATTGAATATCGCTGAACTTGACCTATTTTCTAAAGGTCGAATTCTATATTTTAAGTCTAAGATCTCCAATTTATGT
>JAVTVY010038066.1:0-16235 GCA_036873755.1 Hanleya hanleyi | reverse complement strand
AGTACCCGGATATAGGCGCAGACGTGAGCGAAGTTCTAGTACCCGTCTATTGGTTCTTTTATTGATCGCTCATTGGCTCTTTTTCTCGACCGCTGATTGGTCCAAATGGAACTGCCCATCCTTCCCAGGTTAATTTTCAATCCCCTTTTTTGTGTTCAAGCTCTGTATGTCGATGCCGCAACATTGTTGCCGAACATTGCCGAAAGGGAGACCTTTTTGACCTGGATGTGACCTTTGGCCTATTGATCCGACATTCACCTGCTCACTTCCGGTGATGCCGCGCACATCCGGATAACCCGCGCGCGCTGCGGCCGGGGCGGGGCAGGGTGGACCGGGCCGGGCCGGGCCGGGGGAAACGCGGATGTTGAAAATTCTGACCCTACGTCTAAGGGAAAAATTTTGACTCTCCTCGGTTCGGAGGTAGTTTAGTGAAACCTGGAAGCGACATCTGTACCCAGATCCCACACCACCAATCCACAACTATGTGGTGGGTCAAACACACCACCAGCATCCCCAAAATGCCTGCTTTCTATACTACGACCAGACCGCATGCGCAGACCTTTGAACACGGATGAACCATGAGTCCAGCCGGATGCTCCTCCACGAGAGCTTGAAAATAAGAACTCAGACGGCTACATCGGACCCATAGTGACCCATGCCGGCGCCAACATGTCTATTTCCATAGTCTTGGTCTACTATGCATGCGCAGAATAACGTCTGTTTTACGGCTCATCCACCCCATTGGATGCTCCTTCACGAATGCTTCACATCGATACCTCACTCGATCCCATCAGACCATTACGGGCCTACCTAGACCCCAAAACGTCTATTTCCATACCCTTTTCCCACAATTCCCTGTCTGCGCATGCGCAGAATGTTGAACACGAACGACACACTAGTCCAGGTGGGTGCTCCTTCACGCGAGCTTCACACTGATACCTCACACGACACCAAAGGATCATAAGGGGCTCATCTAGACCCCAAAATGTCTATTTCCATACACTTTTCTCATAATTCCCTGTCTGCTCATGTGCAGAATGTTGAACACGAACGACGCACTAGTCCAGGTAGATGCTCCATCACGAATGCTTCACATTGATACCTCACTCGATCCAATCGACCCATTCGTGGCCCACCCAGACCCCAAAACGTCTATTTCCATACCTTTTCCCCACAATTCTCTGTCTGTGCACGCGTAGAATGTGGACAACGACCGAGACACTAGTCCAGGCGGATGCCCCCTCACATAGCCTTCACATTAATACCTCATACAACTCCATCGGCCCATAAGGTAACCCCCACGATCCCAAAACGTCTATTTCCATACCCTTTGTCTACTGCGCATGCGCAGAATGACGATATTCCAATCCCACACGCACCCGTCGGATGCTCCTTCACTAATGCTTCACATTGATACCTAATACGACTCCATCGGACCATCAGGGGCTGCCGTAGATCCCAAAACGTCTATTCCATACCCTTGGTCTACCGCGCATGCTCAGAATGACCATATTCCAACAACACATCCAGCCCATCGGATGATCTAGACCCCAAAATGTCTATTTCCATACCCTTTTCCCACAATTCCCTGTCTGCTCATGCGCAGAATGTTGAACACGAACGGTGCACTAGTCCAGGTGGATGCTCCATCACGAATGCTTCACATTGATACCTCACTCGATCCAATCTGCCCACTCGTGGCCCACCCAGACCCCAAGACGTCTATTTCCATACCCTTTACCCACAATTCCCTGTCTGTGCACGCGTAGAATGTGGACAACGACCGAGACACTAGTCCAGGCGGATGCCCCCTCACATAGCCTTCACATTGATACCTCATACAACACCATCGGCCCATAAGGGAACCCCCCCCGATACCAAAACGTCTATTTCCATACCCTTTGTCTACTGCGCATGCGCAGAATGACGATATTCCAACCCCACACGCACCCCATCGGATGCTCCTTCACGAATGCTTCACATTGATACCTCATACGACTCCATCGGACCATCAGGGGCTGCCGTAGATCCCACAAAAGGTCTATTCCATACTTTGTCTACCGCGCATGCTCAGAATATTCCAACCCACATCCAGTCCATCGGATGCCCCCTCACATATGCTTTACATTGATACCTCACCCGACTCCATCGGACGACTAGTGACCAACCCAGACCCCAAAACGTCTATTTCCATAACCCTGGTCTACCGCGCATGCGCAGAATGACGATATTCCAACCCCACACGCACCCCATCAGATGCCCCTTCACAAATGCTTCACATTGATACCTCATACGACCCAATCGGTACACTAGGGACCCCTCTTGTCCCTAAAGATTGCCGGAGAATTTGGGACCACTTTCTGTCCGCGGAGGCAGACCGCATCACCACCAGAGCGCATCACCGCGGAGGTATACACACGCCCGATTCACGCAGACCGGAAGTGACGTCACACATGACTTCACACTTCCGCACAGCACCGCCACAAAACCGCCTCAAAATCTCGACACGAACGTCACCTAAAAGACACGGACGTCAGCGAAATTGTGGGGAAAACCCCACAGACAGGTCAGTACATGTCCTATCATGTTCCCAGGTAACGCCCCATTCACCCAGACCGGAAGTGACGTCATACCTGTGCACAACACTCCTGCGCACACCACTTACTCGCGCATGCGCAGTGAGGCGCCAGTGCGTCGAAATGCTGTTTGGTTACTACTATCAGGTCAAGGCATATCACCAAACCACTCCTGGGTTAGGATACAACAAAACGAGGCAAATGATCAATATATGACTGGGAGAAACAAATCAGTGTTGCATAAGCCAACGATTGGCTTCGTGTAACATCTAACCAGCGAATATTTGTGATCCATAGAGTAGATACTGGTAACGCTGATAACTAATTTCTATGACTCAAAATGATTTTGGTTCAATATTTGACTCACATGTTCTGCTGCCCTAAATCTATCTTTGTGATATTTGATTCTATTTTTCGAAATAGTGTATCCATAGAGTAGATATTGATAACGCTGAAAGACGATTCGCTATGGCAATGCAATATATTGGGAATGAGCTTAATTACTTGCTTCAACGTCCTTTTTTCGCAGAAAAAGGTATTACATACTATATAGCTTAATACTATATCAGACCCCCGTACATTCAGAAAAGATACTGACATATTCCATGCCCCGAAAAATTTCCCCTCGGATAAATTTCCACAGAACAATTTTCCCCGAATAAATTTCCCGCCCCCAGGACAACTTTCCGCCGGAAATGCCCTACCACTAATAATGTCATTTTGCTCTACTTTTTCACGTTCAGAAAATTGAAGAAAATATTGTCATAAAATTGCGATGGAGTTTGAACTGATATAATGAACACATAAGTAGTAGGTAGCAACCCGATCCAACCCCCTTTTCCAGGAAATTAACTCTGTTTTGTGGAGGTCACGTGGAGGGGGCGCCACCAGTCCCGTATGACTGAACATGATAGGACATGTACTGATGACGTCACTTCCGGTCTGCGTAAATCGGGCGTGTGTATTCCTCCGCGGTGATGCGGTCTGGTGGTGATGCGGTCTGCCTCCGCGGACAGAAAGTAGTCCCAAATTCTCCAGCATTCTCCGGCAATCTTCAGGGGTGTTTTTTAACCAATCTTGGACTTGAGCACGTTGTATCCCCTGGGGTTTGGCCGCTCGATAGAGAGCCGTTAATGCACTATAGGCCGCCGGACTGTCGGGACTGTAGTATTTGTTATCCAACACCTTCTCCCAGCACTTCATGGTGACAAATGGTGATGAACCCTGGCGCTATCGTTTATTTATAACGGGTATATCTTGGGCCGGAGTTTCTCTCTGATTTTCTTCGTTGGCTTCTGCCAGCACATTGTCCATGGTAAATGACCAGTCCAACTCGTCTGATGACCGATATTCCTCCGTAACCACTTAATCCACATCTACCACGGCATCTTCCAATGCAGACCATAGATGAGGGTGAAGGGTAAAATGCACTGTACCCCCATCTAGCCGAGCCAATTGAGCAAAGAAAGGGCCGCGTCGGATGTACACATCGTGACACAAGTGAATGAGGTCGCCGTCCAGTTCTCCCGAGACAAACGAATGTGAGCCGGGCACGGTTGTGTTGGGTCCGCATCACAGATGTCTCTCACCTCCTCCATAATATCGACCCTATCCGCATAAACGTGGAGGAAAACCTCGGGGGTCAAGCTGAGATACGCCTGTGGTATATGCTCCGTCATGGTCAGTACGTGAATGGTACCAGATTTGACTGTCTCCCGTATTTATTGGGAGAACCCCGTGAGATCAAAGGATCGGGTGCACATGTCGCTGGGCTGACTGAGTCTAGCCGGCTAATCAATGGCATCGTGGTCTGCCTCCGCTTCATTGCTAGACATTTGTTCATAGGGTTCTGCCTCCGCTTCACTCAGGACACGAGCCCACTCCAACTGAACAGCTGACCGCTCGTCGGGTGTAAACAACTGGTCCACGATAGACACCACTTACTGGAAGGCTGTCCACAGATCGTGGTCTAGGGTGAATCCACGAGTCATAGGGTCTTGGTAACGGCCCAGCCGTGCGAAGAAGGGCCCACGGTGTACGTAGATGGCATTGTCTATGTGGATGAGGTTTCCGTCGAACTCACCATTCAACACCCGTTTAAATTTGGTCCAGCCGTCAAGGTGTAGCGTAACCGTATTCGACAGGGTCTCAGCGCGCGACCAGCAAACATCTCTACGGTCTTCCACGCGGGTGACTTTATCTTCATAGACGTGTAACCCCACCCAAGGTGTAAGGGGAAGGATGGCTCGTAGGACTGGTGACATGCTTGACCCAATGCCGAAAGGTGAATGACACACACTCTGTCTGACCCTCGTATATATAGTCAGGTCCAACTGTCAATGCCACAGCGCCAGGGTCAATAGGGCACAGACCATTACTAGGCCAACCAGCCGTGGCTGGTTCCGGCGTGAGCGCTCGTGGTCCATAGCCCGAGCATCAAGGATGTCTGTGATAGTCCAGTAGTGGTGAGTGATGGAACACCTCTCCATCGAGTGCACTCTGTCGAGGACCGCTTCTGCGAACTCTTTCAGGATCTGGCGTCGCCCCTCGTTGTCGTCGCCATCTGAAAACATGGACCGAACCACTGCTCTGTATCCCGTGAGTGAATTAACCGCGTCGCATGCTGTAACATGCGAGTCGCATAGGGGTGGATGTCCGTCATGGCTCTGTAACCGTAGAAATGAAGGTGTGGGATCCAGAGAGACCATGTCACACATGCATGCCTAGACGTAGCTCTACGGGTGTAGTCCGTGATACGTACTATTCTGATTGTTTAGTGCAAAAAGAGAGCAACAACAAGAAAGATTACAGCGCCGGAGGCGCTCCTGGATTCACTGGAAAATCTTCTCCACGTCTGATGGTATAGCTCCGGTGAGGCAGACTCAGGCTGCTGAGGCTCAGGCGAGTAGCTCCTCTCGTCAGATAGGCTCACTCTGGTCAGGCAGACTCAGGTTGTTCAAGTCAAGCAGGCCAATGAATGCAGCAATGCCCTAAATATTCCCACTTTTATACACCTACATAAAAGTAACCGGATGTACGCACGGACCTAGGCGAAAGCATTCTAGTACCCGGATATAGGCGCAGACGTGAGCGAAGTTCTAGAGCCCGTCCATTGGTTCTTTTATTGATCGCTAATTGGCTTTTTTTCTCGACCGCTGATTGGTCCAAATGGAACTGCCCATCCTTCCCAGGTTAATTTACAATCCCCTTTTTGGGTTCAAGCTCTGTGTATCGATACCGCAACATTGTTGCCGAACATTGCCGAAAGGGAGACCTTTTTGACCTGAAGGAGACCTTTGGCCTATTGACCCGACATTCGCCTGCTCACTTCCAGTGATGCCGCGCACATCCGGATAACCCGCGCGCGCGCGCTGCGGCCGGGGCGGGGCAGGGTGGACCGGGCCGGGCCGGGGAAAACCCGGATGTTGAAAATTCTGACCTTACGTCTAAGGGAAAAATTGGAACTCTTCTCGGTTCGGAGGTAGTTTTAGTGAAACCTGGAAGCGACATCTGTGCGCAGATCCCACACCACCAAACCACAACCATGGGCCCATAGTGGTGGGTCAAACACACCACCACGCATCCCCAAAATGCCTGCTTTCTATACTACGACCAGACTGCGCATGCGCAGACCATTGAACACGGATGAACCCTGAGTCCAGCCGGATGCTCCTCCGCGAGAGCTTGAAAATAAGAACTCAGACGACTACATCGGACCCATAGTGACCATGTCGGCGCCAACATATCTATTTCCATAGTCTTGGTCTACTGCGCATGCGCAGAATGACGTCAGTTTTACGTCACCTCCACTCCGTCGGATGCTCCTTCACGAATGCTTCACATCGATACCTCACTCGACCCCATCAGACCATTACGGGCCTACATAGACCCCAAAACGTCTATTTCCATACCGTTTTCCAACAATTCCCTGTCTGCGCATGCGCAGAATGTTGAACACGAACGACACACTAGTCCAGGTGGGTGCTCCCTCACGCGAGCTTCACATTGATACCTCACACGACACCACAGGATCATAAGGGTCTCATCTAGACCCCAAAATGTCTATATCCATACCCTTTTCCCACAATTCCCTGTCTGCTCAGGCGCAGAATGTTGAACACGAACGACGCACTAGCCCAGGTAGATGCTCCATCACGAATGCTTCACATTGAAAACACACTCGATCCAATCGGCCCACTCGTGGCCCACCCAGACCCCAAAACGTCTATTTCCATACCCTTTGTCTACTGCGCATGCGCAGAATGACGATATTCCAACCCCACACGCATCCCATCGGATGCTCCTTCACGAATGCTTCATATTGGTACATCATACGACTCCATCGGACCATCAGGGGATGCCGTAGATCCCAAAACGTCTATTCCATACCCTTGGTCTACCGCGCATGCTCAGAATGACCATATTCCAACCCCACATCCAGCCCACCTAGACCCCAAAATGTCTATTTCCATACCCTTTACCCACAATTCCCTGTCTGCTCATGCGCAGAATGTTGAACACGAACGACGCACTAGTCCAGGTGGATGCTCCATCACGAATGCTTCACATTGATACCTCACTCGATCCAATCGGCCCACTCGTGGCCCACCCAGACTCCAAAACGTCTATTTCCATACCCTTTTCCCACAATTCCCTGTCTGTGCATGCGCAGAATGTGGAAAACGACCGAGACACTAGTCCAGGCGGATGCCCCCTCACATAGCCTTCACATTGATACCTCATACAACACCATCGGCCCATAAGGGAACCCCCCCCGATACCAAAACGTCTATTTCCATACCCTTTGTCTACTGCGCATGCGCAGAATGACCATATTCCAACACCACACCCAGCCCATCGGATGCCCCCTCACATAGGCTTCACATTGATACCCCATACAATTACATAGACCCGTTAGGAAACCCCTAACGGATGCTCCTTCACGAATGCTTCACATTGATACCTCATACGACTCCATCGGACCATCAGGTGCTGCCGTAGATCCCAAAACGTCTATTCCATACCCTTGGTCTACCGCGCATGCTCAGAATGATCGTATTCCAACCCCACATCCAGCCCATCGGATGCCCCCTCACATATTCTTCACGTTGATACCTCACTCGACTCCATCGGACCACTACTGACCATCCCAGACCCCAAAACGTATATTTCCATACACTTGGTCTACCGCGCATGCGGAGATTAACGATATTTCAACCCCACACCCACCCTATCATATGCCCCTTTACAAATGCTTCACATTGATACCTCATACGACCCAATCGGTACACTAGGGATCCCTCTTGCCCCTGAAGATTGCCGGAGAATGCCGGAGAATTTGGGGCCACTTTCTGTCCGCGAAGGCAGACCGCATCACCTCCAGACCGCATCACAGCGGAGGTATACACACGCCCGATTCACGCAGACTGGAAGTGACGTCACACATGACGTCACACTTCCGCACAACACCGCCACAAAACCGCCTCAAAATCTCGACACGGACGTCACCGAAAAGACACGGACGTCAGCGAAATTGTGGGAAAACCCCACAGACAGGTCAGTACATGTCCTATCATGTTCCCAGGTAACGCCCCATTCACCCAGACCGGAAGTGACGTCATACCTGTGCACAACACTCCTGCGCACACTACTTTCTCGCGCATGCGCAGTGAGGCGCCAGTGCATCGAAATGCTGTTTGGTTAGTACTATCAGGTCAAGGCATATCACCAAATCACTCCTGGGTTAGGATACAACAAAACGAGGCAAATGATCAATATATGACTGGGAGAAACAAATCAGTGTTGCATAAGCCAACGATTGGCTTCGTGTAACATCTAACCAGCGAATATTTGTGATCCATAGAGTAGATGCTGGTAACGCTGATAACTAATTTGTTTGACTCAAAATGATTTTGGTTCAATATTTGACTCACATGTTCTGCTGCCTTAAATCTATCTTTGTGATATTTGATTCTATTTTTCGAAATAGTGTATCCATAGAGTAGATACGGATAACGCTGAAAGACGATTCGCTATGGCAATGCAATATATTGAGAATGAGCTTAACCCTATCTGGCCTGGGCTTTTTGGGACCTGTCCAGGCCTGGGATAATTATTTTTCTTACCCCTTGGGATAGGGGGCTGAAACTTATTACACTATACCCTTGGGTCAAGTTCTACCAGAAAATGTAAAAAAATCCAAGATGGCCGATTTGATGACGTCACAGTGACGCCATTTTGAAAAACGGCATTTTTTGGTCGATTTTTCGGTCAGATTTTCCGAATTTTTTATTTTTGCAATTTCTCCACAAAAACTGCATGAAAAATTAGCAAATATTAATGTGATATGAAATAAAATAGTTTTTGCCCACTTTTCATTGCGGAAAAGCAGAAATTTTGAAGAAATATGACAAAAACATCACTTTTCTGGTACACCACGTGGCCGCCATCTTGAATTTACCCATGATCCGCTGCTCCGGGGGTTATGAAAATAGGCTCAAAATGACACCAATAAGACAAACGATAAAGTCACGGAGTTTCAGCTCTCCATTTTTTTGCCGTTCCGGAGATAGTGCAGAAAGTTTGGTAGGGGGGGCCATAATGGCCCCCCCCCCCCCAGGCCAGGTAGGGTTAATTACTTGCTTCAACGTCCTTTTTTCGCAGAAAAAGGTATTGCATACTGTATAGCTTAATACTATATCAGACCCCCCTACATTCAGAAAAGATACAGACATATTCCATACCCCGAACAATTTCCCCTCGGATAAATTTCCACAGAACAATTTCCCCCGAATAAATTTCCCGCCCCCAGGACAACTTTCCGTCGGAAAAGCGCTACCACTAATAATGTCATTTTGCTCTTCTTTTTCACAATCAGAAAATTGAAGAAAACATTGTCATAAAATAATTGTGATGGAGTTTGAACTGATATAATGAACACATAAGTAGTAGGTAGCAACCCGATCCAACCCCCTTTTCCCGGGAAATAACTCTGTTTTGTGGAGGTCACGTGGAGGGGGCGCCACCAGTCCCGTATGACTGAACATGATAGGACATGTACTGATGACGTCACTTGCGGTCTGCGTGAATCGGGCGTGTGTATTCCTCCCCGGTGATGTGGTCTGGTGGTGATGCGGTCTGCCTCCGCGGACAGAAAGTAGTCCCAAATTCTCCAGCATTCTCCGGAAATCTTGAGGGGTGAGATGGGTCCCTAGTGTACCGATTGGGTCGTATGAGGTATCGATTTGAAGCATTCGTGAAGGGGCATCTGGTGGGGTGGGTGTGGGGTTGAATATCGTCATGCTGCGCATGAGCGGTAGACCAAGGGTATGGAAATAGACGTTTAGGGGTCGAGGAGGGTCCCTAATGGGTCTATGGAGTTGTATGAGGTATCAATGTGAAGCATATGTGAGGGGGCATCCGAAGGGCTGGGTGTGGGATTGGAATATGGTTATTCTGCGCATGCGGGATAGACCAAGGTTATGGAAATAGACGTTTTGGGGTCGAGGGTAGTCCCTAATGGGTCTATGGAGTTGTGTGAGGTATCAGTGTGAAGCTCATGTGAGGGGGCATCCGCCTGCACCAGTGTCTCGGTCGTTGTCCACATTCTGCGCATGCACAGACAGGGAAGTGTGGGAAAAGGGTATGGAAATAGACGTTTTGGGGTCTGGGTGGGCCACGAGTGGGCCGATTGGATCGAGTGATGTATCAATGTGAAGCATTCGTGATGGAGCATCTACCTGGACTAGTCCGTCGTTCGTGTTCAACATTCTGCGCATGAGCAGACAGGGAATTGTGGGAAAAGGGCATGGAAATAGACATTTTGGGTCTAGATGAACCCCTTATGATCCTATGGTGTCGTGTGAGGTATCAGTGTGAAGCTCGCGTGAGGGAGCACCCGCCTGGACTAGTGTGTCGTTCGTGTTCAACATTCTGCGCATGCGCAGACAGGAAATTGTGGGAAAAGGGTATTAACCAATTGCATTAACCAATCAGAATAGTACGTATCACTGACTACACCCGTAGAGCTACGTCTAGGCATGTATGTGTGACATGGTCTATAGAACACGTCCCTCTGGATCCCACATCTTCATTTCTACGGTTACAGAGCCATGACGAACATCCACCCCTATGCGACTCGCATGTTACAGCATGCGACCGCGGTTAATTCACTCACGGGATACAGAGCTGTGGTTCGGTCCATGTTTTCAGATGGCGACGACAACGTGGGGCGACGCCAGATCCTGAAAGAGTTCACAGAAGCGGTCCTCGACAGAGTGCACTCGATGGAGAGGTGTTCCATCATTCACCACTACTGGACTATGACAGACATCCTTGATGCTCGGGCTATGGACCACGAGCGCTCACGCCGGAACCAGTCACGGCTGGTTGGCCTAGTTATGGTCTGTGCCCTATTGACCCTGGCGCTGTGGCATTGACAGTTGGACCTGACTATAAATACGAGGGTCAGACAGAGTGTGTGTCATTCACCTTTCGTCATTGGGTCAAGCATGTCACCAGTCCTACGAGCCGTCCTTCCCCTTACAACCTGGGTGGGGTTACACGTCTATGAAGACAAAGTCACCCTCGTGGAAGACCGTAGAGATGTTTGCTGGTCGCGCGCTGAGATCGTGTCGAATACGGTTACGCTACACCTTGACGGCTGGACCAAATTTAAACGGGTGTTGAATGGTGAGCTCGACGGAAACCTCATCCACATAGACAATGCCATCTACGTACACCGTGAGCCCTTCTTCCCACAGCTGGGCTGTTACCAAGACCCTACGACTCGTGGATTCACCCTAGACCCCGATCTGTGGACAGCGTTCCAGTAAGTGGTGCCTATCGTGGACCAGCTGTTTACACCCGACGAACGGTCAGCTGTTCAGTTGGAGTGGGCTCGTGTCCTGAGTGAAGCGGCGGCAGAACCCTTTGAACAAATGTCTAGCAATGAAGCGGAGGCAGACCACAATGCCACTGATTATCCGGCTAGACTCAGTCAGCCCAGCGACATTTCCACCCGATCCTTTGATCTCACGGGGTTCTCCCAATAAATACGGGAGACAGTCAAATCTGGTACCATTCACGTACTGACCATGACGGAGCATATAACACGGGCGTATCTCAGCTTGATCACGAGGTTTTCCTCCACGTTTATGCGGATATGGTCGATATTATGGAGGAGGTGGAAGACATCTCTGATGCGGACCCTACACAACCGTGCCCGGCTCACATTCGTTTTTCTCGGGAGAACTGGACGGCGACCTCATTCACTTGTGTCACGATGTGTACATCCGACGCGGCCCTTTCTTTGCTCAATTGGCTCGGCTAGATGGGGGTATAGTGCATTTTACCCTTCACCCTGATCAATGGTCTGCATTGGAAGATGCCGTGGTAGATGTGGATTAAGTGGTTACGGAGAAAGATCGGTCATTAGACGAGTTGGACTGGTCATTTACCATGGACAATGGGCTGGCAGAAGCCAACGAAGAAAATCAGAAAGAAACTCCGGCCCAAGATATACCCGTTATAAATAAACGATAGAGCCAGGGTTCATCATCATTTGTCACCATGAAGATCTGGCAGAAGGTGTTGGATAACATATACTACAGTCCCGACAGTCCGGCGGCCTATAGTGCATTGACGGCTCTCTATCGTGCGGCCAACCCCCAGGGGATACAACGTGCTCAAGTCCGAGATTGGTTAAAGCACACCCCTGAAGATTGCCGGAGAATGCTGGAGAATTTTGGACTAATTTCTGTCCGCGGAGGCAGACCGCATCACCACCAGACCGCATCACCGCGGAGGAATACACACGCCTGATTCACGCAGACCGGAAGTGCGTCATCAGTACATGTCCTATCATGTTCAGTCATACGGGACTGGTGGCGCTCCCTCCACGTGACCTCCACAAAACAGAGTTATTTCCCTGGAAAAGGGGGTTGGATCGGGTTGCTACCTACTACTTATGTGTTCATTATATCAGTTCAAACTCCATCACAATTTTATGACAATATTTTCTTCAATTTTCTGAACGTGAAAAAGTAGAGCAAAATGACATTATTAGTGGTAGGGCTTTTCCGGCGGAAAGTTGTCCTGGGGGCGGGAAATTTATTCGTGGAAAATTGTTCTGTGGAAATTTATCCGAGGGGAAATTGTTCGGGGCATGGAATATGTCTGTATCTTTTCTGAATGTACGGGGGTCTGATATAGTATTAAGCTATATAGTATGTAATACCTTTTTCTGCGAAAAAAGGACGTTGAAGCAAGTAATTAAGCTCATTCCCAATATATTGCATTGCCATAGCGAATCGTCTTTCAGCGTTACCAGTATCTACTCTATGGGTACACTATTTCGAAAAATAGAATCAAATATCACAAAGATAGATTTAAGGCAGCAGAGCATGTGAGTCAAATATTGAACCAAAATCATTTTGAGTCAAACAAATTAGTTATCAGCGTTACCAGTATCTACTCTATGGATCACAAATATTCGCTGATTAGATGTTACACGAAGCCAATCGTTGGCTTATGCAACACTGATTTGTTTCTCCCCGTCATATATTGATCATTTGCCTCGTTTGTTGTAACCTAACCCAGGAGTGGTTTGGTGATATGGCCTGACCTGATAGTAGTAACCAAACGGCATTTCGACGCACTGGCGCCTCACTGCGCATGCGCGAGAAAGTGGTGCGCGCAGGGAGTGTTGTGCACAGGTATGACGTCACTTCCGGTCTGGGTGAATGGAGCGTTACCTGGGAACATGATAGGACATGTACTGACCTGTCTGTGGGGTTTTCCCACAATTTCGCGGACGTCCGTGTCTTTTCGGTGACGTCCGTGTCGAGATTTTGAGGCGGTTTTGTGGCGGTGCTGTGCGGAAGTGTGACGTCATGTGTGACGTCACTTCCGGTCTGCGTGAATCGGGCGTGTGTATACTTCCGCGGTGATGCGGTCTGGTGGTGATGCGGTCTGCCTCCGCGGACAGAAAGTAGTCCCAAATTCTCCGGCATTCTCCGGCAATCTTCAGAGGCAAGAGGTATCCCTCGTGTACCGATTGGGTCGTATGAGGTATCAATGTGAAGCATTTGTGATGGGGTGGGTGTGGGGTTGAAATATCGTCATTCTCCGCATGCGCGGTAGACCAAGGTTATGGAAATAGACGTTTTGGGGTTTGGGTTGGTCACTAGTGGTCCGATGGAGTCGAGTGAGGTATCAATGTGAAGCATATGTGAGGGGGCAGCCGATGGGCTGGATGTGCGGTTGGAATATGGTCATTCTGAGCATGCGCGATAGACCAAGGGTATGGAATAGACGTTTTGGGATCTATGGCAGCCCCTTATGGTCCGATGGAGTCGTATGAGGTATCAATGTGAAGCATTCGTGAAGGAACATCCGATGGAGTGCGTGTGGGGTTGGAATATCGTCATTCTGCGCATGCACAGTAGACAAAGTGTATGGAAATAGACGTTTTGGGATCGAGGGGGTTCCCTTATGGGCCGATGGAGTTGTATGAGGTATCAATGTGAAGGCTATGTGAGGGGCATCCGTCTGGACTAGTGTCTCGGTCGTAGTCCCCATTCTGCCCATGTACAGACAGGGAATTGTGGGAAACGGGTATGGAAATAGACGTTTTGGGGTCTGGGTGGGCCACGAGTGGACCGATTGGATCGAGTGAGTTATCAATGTGAAGCATTCGTGATGGAGCATCCACCTGGACTAGTGCGTCGTTCGTGTTCAACATTCTGCGCATGAGCAGACAAGGAATTGTGGGAAAAAGGGTATGGAAATAGACATTTTGGGGTCTAGATCATCCGACGGGCTGGATGTGGGGTTGGAATATGGTCAATCTGAGCATCCGCGGTAGACCAAGGGTGTGAACGATTTGGGATCTACGGCAGCCCCTGATGGTCCGATGGAGTCGTATGAGGTATCAATGTGAAGCATTCGTGAAGGAGCATCCGATGGGATGCGTGTGGGGTTGGAATATCGTCATTCTGCGCATGCGCAGTAGACAAAGGGTATGGAAATAGACGTTTTGAGATCGCGGGGGTTCTCTTATGTGCCGCTGGAGTTGTATGAGGTATTAATGTGAAGGTTATGTGAGGGGGCATCCGCCTGGACTAGTATCTCGGTCGTTGTCCACATTCTGCGCATGCACAGAGAGGGAATTTTGGGAAATGGGTATGGAAATAGACGTTTTGGGGTCTGGATGGGCACCGAGTGGGCCGATTGGATCGAGTGAGGCATCAATGTGAAGCATTCGTGATGGAGCATCCACCTGGACTAGTGCTTCGTTCGTGTTCAACATTCTGCGCCTGAGCAGACAGGGAATTTTGGGAAAAGGGTATGGAAATAAACATATTGGGGTCTAGATGAACCACTTATGATCCTATGGTGTCGTGTGAGGCATCAGTGTGAAGCTCTCGCGAGGGAGCACCCGCCTGGACTAGTGTGTCGTTCGTGGTCAACATTCTGCGCATGCGCAGACAGGGAATTGTGGGAAAAGGGTATGGAAATAGACGTTTTGGGGTCTAGGTAGGTCCGTAATGGTCTGATGGGTTCGAGTGAGATATCGATGTGAAACATTCGTGAAGGAGCATCCGACGGGGTGGATGTGACGTAAAACTGACGTCATTCCGCGCATGCGCAGTAGACCCAGACTATGGAAATAGCATTGACGGCTCTCTATCGAACGGCCAAACCCCAACGGATATAACGTGCTCAAGTCCGAGATTGGTTAAAAAACACCCCTGAAGATTGCCGGAGAATGCTGGAGAATTTGGGACTACTTTCTGTTCGCGGAGGCAGACCGCATCACCACCAGACCGCATCACCGCGGAGGAATACACAGGCCCGATTCACGCAGACCGGAGGAGACGTCATCAGTACATTTCCTATCCTTGAGGCTCGGGCTATGGACCACGAGCGCTCACGGCGGAACCAGCCACGGCTGGTTGGCCTAGTAATGGTCTGTGCCCTATTGACCCTGGCGCTGTGGCATTGACAGTTGGACCAGACTATAAATACGAGGGTCAGACAGAGTGTGTGTCATTCACCGTTCGTCATTGGGTCAAGCATGTCACCAGTCCTACGAGCCATCCTTCCCCTTACACCCTGGCTGGGGTTACACGTCTATGAAGATAAAGTCACCCTCGTGGAAGTGCGTGGATACGTATGCAGCAATGCCCCACATCACGTTCGTGGAAGGCCTACCCAACCTGGCCGATTTGGAACCCGACACCTTGGTTGTTTTGTATGATCTCATGGCGGAGACGGATGCGCGGGTCACTCAACTCTTTACCAAAGGCAGCCACCATCGACGGCTCAGCATCATCTACATTGTGCAGAATCTGTTCAGTAAAAACGAAGAACATCGGAACATCACCTTAAATGCCCACTACCTGGTGGTCTTCAAAAACTCGAGAGATACCACTCAACTGCTGCACCTGGCGAGACAGATGTATCCCGGCCACACACCGTTTGCGTTGGAAGCCTTTAAAGATGCCACAACGCCTCAGCACGGGTATATGCTCTTCGACCTCAAGCAAGCCACCCTCGACCACCTTCGACTACGGACCAGCATCTTTCCCGGAGAGGCCCACCACGTATACATGCAAGAATAATGTAAACACACCCACAGTGGCGCCCCCAGCTGGA
>JAVTVY010038065.1:0-16314 GCA_036873755.1 Hanleya hanleyi | reverse complement strand
ATGCATTGTGAATTTTCTGGATTTTTCCGATTTTTAACGCTAATACATAACAAGTAACGGAATTAATAGTAGGCTGATGCCTGTCACCTGACATTTTCACATTTGACCAGAGAACTTTAAATCGTCACTGTGCCTACAGTTTTCACTGGATCAGCCCGATTTTTTCCATGCTGACTCATGAACAACGTCCAAATATTAGGGTTGTTTCAAATTTATGTTATTAAATTATTAATAAAACAAAATAAATTTTTTAATTAATTTCAATAAATTTTTTAATTATTATTTTTTTTTTTCTTGCTAAATGTGGTTGGAATAAATATCATACTGATAATGCTGGGTAACATCTCTTGTATTGTTATGTCATTTCTGCGACAAAATTGAGACCTTTTGGAACAAATACAGGCAAAAAATGACTGATTTGTCAGTACTAGGGTCAAATAGTCAATGCCAAATATGACGAGGTTCATTTAACACAGCTGGTAATTATGAGCAAATTAACTTTCAAGATACAATAAAATGTAAATGGAAGAAAGGAAATTCACATAGATACATGTACAATTACATGCTTTTTTTCAAAATCTCGACCTCAGTTCAAATCTTCAATGCTTCAAATCATTTATGCATTAATTCACTTTATATCAGTCTAAAACCACATGAAATTAATAATAATCATATCACCTGTAAAAACTCAGATGTTTGTTCCACACACAAAGAATTTCCAAAATGCCTTTTGCATTTGTAACTTTAATGAGACAAATAAAATCTGATCAACTGAGTCAACAATTAATCTGACTGTTGATGGTTTCACATTGTTGTGTGTTTATTGTCAGTCACATTTGCATCATAGCAAATACTTTCTCTTCATTCCATTTCCACTATCTCCAGGATTATAATTTTGTAATTCTCTTTCATATTCATATCAGAGATCTTGTGGGTAGCAAGGAACATGGATTACAGGCACCAAATATTAGCAAGCCCCATACAACCCCTCCTCCCCCCACACACACACACATAAACTCTGGGAATTTCGCACAGTGTGACTCAGAGGTATGGCCTCCAACTCTGTTGGAAGATAGGACTTTCTCACTGTAAGTTGCCACTTTAATCTTTCACCAAACAGTTAACAGTTTAACACAAGGCTATTCTATGAATAACAACTTCTTTATTGCTGTATTGCTGTAGAGCCGTGTTATCCATAGAATAGCCTTGTGTTATATACGCCGACTTCTATATGCCTATCAAAGAAAGTTAACAGTTTAAGTGAGGCAACTTCCAGCTGTCCTCATCTTTCATGGTTGTTAATGTAGCAGAGATCAGCAAATGACCATCAGATATGTTGTCATTGAATTTTATTCCTTTTTTCTTCTATGTTGTGTTTTGACAAGTGTTGCCTGTTTGCAGGCATTGCATTCATGGACTTGAAATCTGACACAGAATATATTCCTCAATGTTATTTAGGAGTTTTCTCAGTAATAATAACTGTTTACAAGTAATATGTGCATCTTTCTAATTACTGCCAGCAAGATCTTGATGAGATCCAATTGAACTGACATATATTCTCTATATGGAGCTGTATATACCATAAACACCTCTATGTTATATTTTGGTATGTGTTGTGTACACATTTGTGTATATTGCTGTCACTTATTACAGGATTAAACATGTCTTTGATCTTTGTATCAACATCAAATTTTAATCACATTTGATAGATTACTGGGATGACCCACTGATTACATGGGGAAGTTAACCACTGCCATGAAGGAAACGTTTATCAAATGCAGTCTAAATGAGCAGCTTGTGAACAAAGTATGTTTTGTCACATTTTGAATTTAATTTTTCTTTATTTTTAAATTTTAATTTGAAAAATTTCTTAAAAAATGAATTAAAATAATAAAAAAATAATTTAAAATAGTGTTTAACATATCTAGTTAATGCTTTATACTTCTTTTTACCCTTGGTATATAGGCTGTAAAATCTCTATCTGTGCATAGTTTTATCTGTGCCTTCTCAAGATTGTTTGGGGATGGCTATGGTTTGTTCAGATGAGAGCATTCCTTATTTTAACAATGGTTCCATCCCTGACAGGCATCAGATCACAATTAATCACTTCCGGGTCAGTGCCCACGACCTACATTGTTTAGAAATTTGAGAGCAGATCATTATGGATTTTATGAGCTGCGATTTTTCAGCATTTCTGATATTTCAACTTGCAGATGGATCTTCAAACTGTACTTCCTGGTGTTGATTTGGGCCACTTTGGAAAAAGCATGGTGGACGAAGAGATGATCAGTGAAGGGTGAGAAGGCTCCCTGTTTACAAATTGAATGACATTCTGTAGCACCAATCAGCTGTCAGTGGCGGTGATTTGAAATTTCCATGGTCAACATCTGTCAAGACTTCCACTGGTAATGTCCCACAAGGTAAATATTGACAAGCTGAAACGAATCAACTGTATATATAGAGGGCCACTGGTCACACTGGCCAACGTACTTTTAGATATCAGGGTGCTCAATTATGGAATGGTCTACCACATGAACTTCGTAATAGTCCATCTCTTAACACTTTTAAAAAGAATATTATACAACATGTTTTAATATAGTATTCTCTTGATAGTTGTTTATTACACCGATATTTTATCAGACGAGAACCCCTGATTTTATATTCATTTGTACATATTTCTTACTCTGTATATTTCCTTTTTTATTTATTTATCTGTTTGGTTATTGTTACTTGTGTATGTATGAGATGTATGTGACAGGGCCCCACTGGAAAGCAGCCATCTTGGCTGAGTTGGGCTACCCTGTATAAATATATTGAATAAATAAAAAATAAAAAAACAAAACATGCCAGGTGGATTTATGCATTGTGAATTTTCTGGATTTTTGCCGATTTTTAACGCTAATACATAACAAGTAACGGAATTAATAGTAGGCTGATGCCATATCTTATAGAAGGATGCGCAAAGTAGATCAGTTACTCGAGTGGAGCATACGTGAGAATGATACTTCAGGTTCTGCTTATTTAGCTGTTTATCCTGAGCCCACCACGATCCGTTTGGTAACCATGGTCACTGACGCCCGTTTCTCAAACCCCCATGCAATCAGAGGGTGTAGCTGAGAATATACAATCTGATGCCATGGGAATGGCGATTATAAACAAAAGACCAAATTATTATCACCCCCAGCAAAGTCGCCCAATACATGTACATACGACCCTGGCAAAATAAGATCATATGCAGTAAGATACTGGATAGTATCATCATCTTTGCTACTCTAGAACCTCAACCCGTTCCATTGAAATATAGCAAAAGTTGTATGGCTTAGCCCATCTTCTCTAGCCAAGTCGACGTACATCGCGTTGCTCTGCACATTCACTTGGCATACATCTCTAGTAAAGTTGGAACGTGAATGCTCATCGATGAGTGGAATGCAGAAACGGCTTGCTGCATCCATTCAGAATGCGCGTTACTTAGCAGTTGATTATCAAGATGGCGGCCCCCACTCACTAAGAACGAGCTGTGTCGAATCATGTGCGGGGAAATTCTGCCGAAAAAGAAAACAGGAGAAGCATTTTCACGGCCACTTTCGGTGTTTTGATCAATCGAATAAGCTTTTGGGACCCCTGCACGATCGAACGATAACGAATCGCCTTACGAGTGTGGTCGACTTGAAATTGAAGGGGAACAACTCCTGGAGGCAAAAAGTCGCTCATCGTTAAAACTTCCACAAGGTGGCGCAGAGCAGTACTCGTCTGCCACCAGCCAAGAATGTCAAGGCAGCGTAGAGAGCTTTGCGATGTAGTTGACTTGGCTGGTGAAGATGGGCTTAGCCCAGAAGTGCTATTTCTGAAAGATATTGCCGCCGTATGCTGGGTTCGATTCCTTAAAGTCTCACCTGCGAGTTTTTGGAGTATGATCCTCGTCGAACGCCGCCTCCTTGTTTCGGGTTCACACGAATTCTTCAAAGAAAGGTTTTAAGAGTATGATTAAATCAACTGATCAGATATAATATTGAAACGGAATATACATAGTCGATCTAGGTGCATGCATACAGGGGCGATAGTAGTATAGTCTACTGAAAAAGGTAACATTTTCAGGGAGGTAACTCTTGGTGGCGACAGGTGGCGCTATGGTTATGGATTGCATCAGCATTGGCTGGGTGCCAAGTTTTGACCACTATAGGTCTGGCAACCTTCGACCATGTATTCCTCCGCGGCGAAGCAGTCATGTCTGGCGGTGATGCAGTCGCGGGAAAAAGCTTCCGCGGAGAAAAAGTAGTCCCCAGACATCATGTACGTTGTATGGTCCGATGGGGTCGGATGAGGTATCAATGTGAAGCATTCGTGAAGGGGCATCTGATGGGCTGGGTGTGGGGTTGAAATATCGTCATTCTGCGCATGCGCGGTGAACAAAGGGTATGGAAATAGACGTTTTGGGGTCTAGGGGAGCCCCTAATGAGCTGATGGAGTTGTATGAGGTATCAATGTGAAGCCTATGTAAGGGGGCATCTGATTGGACTAGTGTCTCGGTAGTTGTCAACATTTTGCGCATGCGCAGACAGGGAATTGTGGGAAAAGGGTATGGAAATGGACGTTTTGGGGTCGAGATGGGCCACTAGTGGTCCTATGGAGTCGTATGAGGCATCAATGTGAAGCATTCGTGAAGGGGCATCTGATGGACTGGGAGTGGGGTTGGAATATCGTCATTCTGCGCATGCGCAGTAGACCAAGGTTATGGAAATAGACGTTTTGGGATCTAGGTGGGCCACTAATGGTCCGATTGGGTCGAGTGAGGTATCAATGTGAAGCATATGTGAGGGGGCATCCGCCTGGCCTATTGTATCGTTCGTTTTCAACATTCTGCGCATGCGCAGACAGGGAATTGTGGGAAAAGGGTATGGAAATAGACGTTTTGGGGTCTAGGTGGGCCACTAGTGGTCCTAAGGGATCGTATGAGGTATCAATGTGAAGCTTTCGTGAAGGCGCATCTGACTGGGTAGATGTGGGGTTGGAATATCGTCATTCTGCGCATGCGCATCAGACAAAGGGTATGGAAATAGAGGTTTTGGGATCTAGGGAAGCCCCTAATGGGCCGATGGAGTTGTATGAGGGAGGGAGGGAATTTGGCTTAATGTCACACTCAAGTTTGTTTCACTCATATGGTGACAGTCAGTTTGGTTGGTGGAGGAAGCCGGAGTACCCGGAGAAAACCACCGCCCTTCGGTAAGTAACTGACAGACTTTCACACATGGACCAGCTGGGCTCGAACCCGTGCCGGTTCAGCGGTGTGAGGCTAGCGGTCACCAGCGAAGCGCCTAAGGCCACTCGGCCACCGAGGGCACTGGAGTTGTATGAGGTATCAATATGAAGCATATGTGAGGGGGCATCTGACCGGACTAGTGTCTCGGCCATTGTCAACATTCTGCGCATGCGCAGACAGAGAATTGTGGGAAAAGGGCAATGGAATGAACGTTTTGGGATCTAGGGGAGCCCCTAATGGGCCGATGGAGTCGTATGGGGTATCAATGTGAAGCATATGTGAGCGGGCATCCACCTTGGCCGTTGTCAACATTCTGCGCATGCGCGGACAGGGAATTGTGGGAAAAGGGTATGGAAATAGACGCTTTGGAGTCTAGGTGGGCCACTAGTGGTCCTATGGAGTCGTATGAGGTAGCAATGTAAAACAGTCGTGAAGGAGCATCCGACGGGGTGGGTGGGACGTGGAACTGACGTCATTCCGCGCATGTGCAGTAGACAAAGTGTATGAAAATAGACGTTATGGGGTCTAGGGGAGCCCCTAATGGGCCGATGGAGTCGTATGAGGTATCAATGTGAAACATATGTGAAGGGGCATCCGCCTGGACTAGTGTCTCGGCCGTTGTCAACACTCTGCGCATGTGCAGACAGGGAATTGTGGAAAAAGGGCATTGGAAGGAACGTTTTGGGACCGAGGTGGGTCTCTAGCGGGCCGTTGGGATCGAGTGAGGTATCAATGTGAAGCATTCGTGAAGGAACATCCGCCTGGACAAGTGTGTCGTTCGTTTTCAACATTCTGCGCATGCGCAGACAGGGAATTGGGGAAAACGAGAATGGAAATAGACGTTTTGGAGTTCAGGTGGGCTACTGTTGGTCCGATGAAGTCGAGTGAGGTATCAATGTGAAGCACACGTGAGGGAGCATCCGACTGGGTGGATGTGAGGTAGGAATATCGTCATTCTGCGCATACGCAGGCATGCCGTACTATGGAAATAGACATTTTGGGGCCGACCACAAGTGGTCCAAATGGGTTGCGGGAGGTGTCAAAGTGAAGCTTTTGTGGGGTAGAGTCAGAATAATTTTTTTTTTATTGCAAGTCGCGTCAATCTGCGCATGCGCAGTTGGGTGTAGTAAGTAAAGTGGCCATTTTGGGGCAGTCAAGGAAGGTATTTGGTGTAGAGATGGACCACTATTGCTCCGAATGCGTCGTTTGGGATGTCATTTTGTAGCTCTCGGGGTGTAGATCCGATTCGAGGGCTGTCCACAGCATCTGTGACACCATCGGTGACGTCATCAGTATGACTAGTAGCGAAAGTGGGCATTTTGGGGCGGTGAAGGAAGGTATTTGGTGTAGAAATGGACTATCCTTAGTCCGAATGCGTCGTTTTAAGTGGTATCTTGTAGCAACGCCCGCCAACGCCAAGCTCAACGCTTCAACGCCCTGGTGAATTAGCCCAAAAGCTCTCATTTCTCTAGACACCAATACATCAAAATGCAGTGACGCCCGTCAATGACCGTCGTTACGCCCTAGCATAACACCTTGACACCATGATATAGACCGGAGAGAGAACAAAAACAACAACAAAGATGACAGAAGAGAGAACAACAACAAGTGTTTTTTTTCATATAGTTTATTCTCCCCAATGTTACATCATACCCACACTGGGGGAGCCGCGTTGGGTATGTTTAAATACAAGTAGCCTCTTGTCCAATCAGAGGCCGCCATTTGACAACGCATCTGTCATACTCGTTCTTGCCCGTTAGATGTATTCTCAGCTGCTCTTGTCCAATCAGAAGTCGCCATTTCAGAAAGTCCTATCTTCGGCCATGTTCGCTCTAAACCGTTTGTTCTAATCGTCATTGGGCAGGCCAGGATTCCGTTGAGGCAACATATCCTCAGATACTTGTTTGCGCATTCTGAGTATCTATCAGTGCATGGGTGAAGCATTCAGCCGATGGGGTGGTCGGTCAGTTTGGTCACGAAAAACGTGACATTGGTCATCCTCTCCACTATCCATGAGATATCTAGACCCATCAGTCCTTCTAAGTTACTTTACCAGGACATTGAAGACTTACGCCAGGCGTTAGCCATGAGAGCAAGCGTATTTCAAAGACGTGCACATTCGGCGTTCAGGAAAAACAGTTGTTCCGGGACATGTTGCCGTTACAGTATCCGTGACTGCCTGACGACGCTTAGGACAAACGGGTGAGAGTGAACTTGGCGAACGATTGAACTTTCTCAAATGGCGGCTTCTGACTTGACAAGAGCAGCCA
Organism: Hanleya hanleyi; assembly: GCA_036873755.1. Taxonomy (NCBI): domain Eukaryota; kingdom Metazoa; phylum Mollusca; class Polyplacophora; order Lepidopleurida; family Hanleyidae; genus Hanleya; species Hanleya hanleyi. The sequence goes on along the minus strand of JAVTVY010038065.1, from coordinate 8,787 downwards.
ACGTCTGATACACACCATACTATTATGCAAACACACCAATGCGCTCCCCCAGCGTTGGTGTATTGTGATGGAGAGGATAATAAAATGACTGTCCTGTAATCCTTATCGTTGTTGTTCTCTTATTGGCCTAGTCAATAAGAACTGTGCTTAGAATTGACTAGATAGACCTTCGTACAAGTGTGTGCGTGTATGTGTTTGTGTAGGGGTCTTACTTACCCGTGTTAGGCAGTCACTGCGCTAAGACGAGCGTTGAATGCAATAAGGCAGCTGTCGAGGGCGTTATGACGGTGGGTCTCATGATTACCCCTCAAACGGTTTCGAGCTCTTTCAAAAAGGTGTAAGCCAGTTCCATGAGTATGGGTATAGCCTCTTTATTCCTAGGTCAACAGTTGTCGACAAAAGTTGTCTGCATTGACGTTTCATCAGGAGCTTCAATATGGCCCCAAGTATGCCGTAACTCGTACGTATATCCCTGCCCTACGACAGCTTATGGATAACTCCATAGCACACCTCAAGTTCAACATGCTGCTCTTCAATGCATTTTGCTGAGAAGCATCAGGAACTTGATAATGTGAAGTCTAGCACTATAATATCACTTGTCTTTATTGCACCATGTAAGTGTCCTGTCTGTGTCTTGTGCGCTGTCCTCAGTGTTTTATAGGGTGGATGGAGGGTGGATGGTTCCATACTGCTTCAAAGATTTCTTCTTTGAAGTAGCAGGAACACAACTGAGCTGGGTGGTGCTTAGTTGGTTCGTCGTGATATAGCTAAAATATTGTTGAAAGCGACGTTAAATTCTATTTACTCACTCACTCACTCAACATGCTGCTACGACTCGACTGTGCATGCCCATTATCACGTCACTTCCCGTCGAAACTACCTCAAGCGTAGTCTAGACACCAAATACTTCAATATAACGCCCCACACGATCCATTTGAACCGTGGATGCTCCGCCTCGACCGCAAGCTCCAATCCTAATGCCCTCTTTCTATACCACTACCAGACTACGCGTGCACAAAATTATGAAACCGGACAAAATCACCACACCAGTCGGAAACTGCTCCTGCAAACAGTCCTTTCAGATGTATTTTCAGTCTCACGGTTACATAAACACCAAATTCTTCACCATATGGAACTGTTCTCTACTCCCTCGACCCCTCCCCAAATCTACCTAATTAATCAATACGATAACGAGCCACTGTGTTCACCCCTTTACATGTACATTCCCCGACACTGTGCAATTTAGGTTGTACCATAGCCCAGCAAAGTTTCGGTCTACTGGAGTGATAAACCTGGGTAATCTCCTAATAGAAATTGTGAATAATATACCTGTCGGCCACTTGACAACAATATGTTTTGTTCAGGGTTTTTTTCTCTTTGTTTTTTTGTGATATACTTGCAGGAGACGGAAGAGGGTGCGGTAGATCTTTTTCCTTCGAGGCTGGGAGACTGAAACTTAGTATATTGTTTTCGGGTTAAACTCTACCGGAAATTTAAGCAAAAATAAATGAACTCTGGTATCATCATATTAAAATCATATTTCAGAACGGCATTTCCGGTATGATTCTCCGATTGTTTTTTTAATTACATAGTTATCTCTAGAGAAAAACAACACAGCAAATATTAAAAAAAAAATTGTTTGATGTGAAATGAAATATAGTTTTGTGCACTTTCACACAGAAAAGACGAAAACTTACACTAAAAAGTATGAAAAAGAAACTGTTCAGTCATTCCTTTACGGCCGACATTTTGAAGTTACCCATGATGCTCTGTTCGTAGACGAAAACACATAGGCACCACACAACCCAATAGAACAGACCATACTTTCAGAAGGTTTGAGCTCTAAATATTTCTGCATTTCTAGACATTTATATTTATACACGAGGGATATGCGACGAAAATATGAGAAAAGTCTTCTTTGTGTGCGATGATAATAAAGCAGTTTTTTCCGTTCAACACCTGCCAAATCATAATTTTTCAAGTTCACAAACTGAAAAACTATCAAACTGGCGACATGGTTGACCGATTTTTCGTATTTTTCAGGCATTTATAGGAATTCCTCTTGCAGCAAAAATTATGATAGAGTCGTTCAAATTTTATGTGGCGTGGTGTCAACATACAAGATATCCGCAAACAAAATTTGGAGAAAAAAAATGCATCTAATCGTTTGGCTTGTATCATCCGGACACGAAATTTCAAGAAGGCTACAAGGTGGTTCCTATGGGCCCGTTTGAACCACATCCTGTGGCAAGGAATCCACAAACCGTATAGATGGTACGATAAGGCGGAATTTTGGCCTATACGTGATGTGAGGTTGAAATCGAAAAAAAATAAAATGTCCTCAAAATAATAGTTTTTTGATGTATAAACGGCAAGAGAAAATAAATGTACACAATATGTGCAAGTTGTAGCTCGACTGCATTATGATTATGGTTATGACATGAAATTATAATCCGAAACATGTGCTATTTCGTGAAAAATGGGTCTAAATCGAGTCATTTAAACACACATTTTGATACGAAGGACCCCTTAGACCAAAACGACATTTAACCTGGTGATGTCCAGTGGCATTATATCTCCACTGCTGGAAAATCTTTTTGGTTTAAGGGGTCCTTCGTGCCTTAATGTGTGTTTAAATGACTCGATTTAGACCCTTTTTTGTTGACGAAATAGCACATGTTGCAGATTTGAATTTCATGTCATAACTAAAATCATAACGCAATGATACATATTTTGTACATATATTTTTTGCCATTACATTAAAAAACAGTTATTTTTAAGGCTTTTTTTTTTTTTTTTTTCAACGGCACAAATTTGGGATGAACATGGTCCACAGGTGGCGACATCTATGGATGTTTGTGGTCCAAAGAACCCAAAGCGACACTGGTGGCAAGGTACACGGAAAAATGGGTTAAGCCATTCTGATTCTATTGTTTTGGACAAAGAAATTCAACTTGGCCCTAGGTGGTGTCACCCATGGGCGCATGTGGATGAAACACACCTCAAAGGCACATATTGTGGCAAAACGTGAAAAGAATCATTGATTGAAACTTTAGTTTAAGGGCCGTTACCAAACGGATTTTGCAGCCGATCAACTCCATGCTTTACATAAATTTCATAGTACTTTGCTTAGTTCAGTTAATCCGATCTCGATCTGTCCTGGGCTTTTTGGTCTGTATAAGATGATTACATACCACATTTTGCCGGGATCGATAACTCTATTTGCACTTTTTTGATTTTTGACAAATTTCGGGTTATCTCCCTTGATTCGAACATTTGCATGTTTTCACAGAATAAATAAATAAATAAATAAATAAATTAATTAATTAATTTTAATTGTATAAAGATGTATTCATCCGCGGTGATGCGGTCATGTCTGGCCGTGATTCGGTCGCGGAAAAAAGCTTCCGCGGAGAAAAAGTAGTCCCTAGATAAAATGGTCCGATTGGGTCGAGTGAGGTATCAAAGTGAAGCTTAGGTGAAGGGGCATCTAATGGGCTGAGTATGGGATTGAAATAGCGGCATTCTGCGCATGCGCGGTGGCCCAAGGGTATGAAAATAGATGTTTTGGAGCTAGGGGAGTCCCTAATGGTCCGATGGGGTCATATGAGGTATCAAAGTGAAGCATTCGTGAAGGGGCATCTGATGGACTGGGCGTGGGGTTGAAATAGCGGCATTCTGCGCATGCGCGGTGGCCCAAGGGTATGGAAATAGACGTTTTGGAGCTAGGGGAGTCCCTAATGGGCCAATGGAGTCGTAGGAGGTATCAAAGTGAAGCATTCGTGAAGGGGCATCTGATGGACTGGGCGTGGGGTTGAAATATCGGCATTCTGCGCATGCGCGGTGGCCCAAGGGTATGAAAATAGACGTTTTGGAGCCAGGGGAGCCCCTAATGGTCCAATCGGGTCGAGTGAGGTATCAAAGTGAAGCATTCGTGAAGGGACATCTGATGGGCTGGGTGTGGGGTTGAACTATCGGCATTCTGCGCATGCGCGGTGGCCCAAGTGTATGAAAATAGCCGTGTTGGGATGTAGGGGAGCCCCTAATGCACCAATGGGGCCGAGTGAGGTATCTAAGTGAAGCATTCGTGAAGGGGCATCTGATGGGTTGGGTGTGCGGTAGGAATATCATTCTGCGCATGCGCAGACGCAATGCGGAGCTCTCGTCCAATGAGAAGCGAGTATTTCAAATCCGTCACAGAGCTCTCAGCCAATCAGAAGCGAGTATTTTGACCCGGTGCATTATGGGCCATATCCAAGATGGCGGCACGTATGTTCAAGATGGCGGCACATCCGGTGTCAAAAACTGGCCATTTCGTCGGGATGTGGTCACCTAGTGTCGAAAACTGGACCTTGTATGGGTCCTGCTAGACGTTTTGTAGCTGGGGGAGCCCCTAATGGGCCGATGGAGTTGTATGAGGTATCAAAGTGAAGTATATTTCAAGCATGGGTAGGTGCATGTAAAAATTTTCCTGAAAAAATACGGAACACGGACTTTATCCTAAATGACGTGGAAATGCCTATATGGGGTATGGGGGGTATAGGACCATCCTGGGAAACCTACTTCTCGACATTTGCGGTATAGGTTGTGGGGTCTCGTTTTCTTAGTCTCGTCAAGACAAACATGATAGGAAGTGTCCCGCAGCGAATCGGTGAAATTTTTGAAAAAAGTCACCGAGCCCCATATAGTCCCATACTGGGGTATAGGATCAATGTTTGTCCCCCTGGGAAACCTACTTCTATACATTTGCGGTAGGGTTGTTTGGATTTGTTTTTCACGTCTCGTCATTTAGAACATGATAGGAAGTGTCCCGGCACGAATCGGTGAAATTTTTGAAAAAGTACGATATAGCCCCATATAGTCCCATACTGGGGGTAAAGTATCAATGTTTGTCCCCTGGGAAACGTACTTCTATACATTTGCGGTAGGGTTGTGGGGTTTCGTTTTCTTAGTCTCGTCATTTAGAACATGATAGGAAGTGTCCCGGAGCGAATCGGTGAAATTTTTGAAAAAAGTCACCGAGACCCATATAGTCCCATACTGGGGTATAGGATCAATGTTTGTCCCCCTGTGAAATCTACTTCTATACATTTGCGGTAGGGTTGTTTGGATTTGTTTATCACGTCTCGTCATTTAGAACACGATAGGAAGTGTCCCGGAGCGAATCGGTGAAATTTTTGAAAAAAGTCACCGCGGCCTGGGTAGGCCCATAGGCCTATACTGCATGGCTATACGGGGTGGACATGTTGGAGTCTAGGTGAGTCCCTAATGGTCCAATGGGGTCGAGTGAGGTCTTATTTTGAAACTCTCGTGGAGGAGCACTTGACTACACTAATGGTTCGTCCGTGTTCAATAGTCTGCGCATGCGCAGCCTGGCCCGTATTATAGTAAGTAGGCATTTTGGGGGTATGTGGGTGTGTTTTTGGGTTAGAGATGGGCTATTCACGGTTCGAATGGGTCGTGTGAGGTATCAATGTGAAGCTTGTGTGGGGTAGAGTCAGAATGGCGTGTTTTTAAATGCATGTCGCGTCAATATGCGCATGCGCAGTCTGGCCGTAGTAGAGAAATCAGGCATTTTTGGGGGTATGTGGGTGTGTGTTTGGGGTAGAGATGGACCGCTATGGGTCCGAATGGGTCGTGGAAGGTGTCAAAGTGAAGCTTGTGTGGGTTAGAGTCAGAATGGTGTGTTTTTAAGCGCAAGTCGCGTTAATCTGCGCATGCGCAGTTGGTTGTAGTAAGTAAAGTGGCCATTTTGGGGCAGTACATGAAGGTATTTGGGGTCGATATGGGCTATTCACGGTTCGAATGCGTCCTGGAAGGTGTCATCTTGTAGCTCTCGGGGTGTAGACCCTGATTTGAGGGCTGTTCACGTCACCTGTGACGTCATCGGTGACGTCATCAGTACGAGTAGTAAGTAAAGTGGGTATTTTGGGGCAGTGAAAGGAAGGTATTTGGTGTAGAGATGGTCCATCCTTGGTCCGAATGCGCCCTGGGAGGTGTCATTTTGTAGCTCTCGGGGTGTAGACCCCGATTTGGGGGCTGTTCACAGCATCTGTGACGTCATTGGTGACGTCATCAGTACGAGTAGTAGCGAAAGTGTGCATTTTGGGGCAGTGAAGGAAGGTATTTGGGGTAGGGATGCTTCATCCTCAGTCCGAATGCGTCGTGTGGGGTGTTATCTTGTAGTTTTCGGCGTGCAGACCTCGATTTGAGGGCTGTCCACAGCATCTGTGACGTCATTGGTGACGTCATCAGTAGGAGTAGTAGCGAAAGTGAGCATTTTGGGGCAGTGAAGGATGGTATTTGGTGTAGAGATGGACCATCCTTGGTCCGAATGCGTCATGGGAGGTGTCATGTTGTAGCTCTCAGGGTGTAAACCCCAATTTGAGGGATAGCCACAGCATCTGTGACGTCATTGGTGACGTCATCAGTACGAGTAGTAGCGAAAGTGGGCAGTTTTTAGCAGTGAAGGTTGTTACTTGGTGTAGACCTGGACCATCCGCGGTGCGAATGCGTCGTGTGAGGTGTCATCTTGTAGCAACACCCACCAACGCCATTCTGAATGCTTCAACGCCCTGGTGAAATAGCTCAGAAGCTCTGATATTCCATGGAATTGTCACTAATTCTTCGAAATGCAGTGACGTCCGTCAACGCCCGTCGTTACACCTTAACACTCTAACATAACGCCATGATATAGACCGGAGAGAGAACAACAGCAACAACAACAACAAGGATGACACATGAGAGAACAACAACAACAAGAAGTTTTTTCATATAGTTTATTCTCCCCAATGTTACATCATACCCACGCTGGGGAACCGCGTTGGGTATATTTACAATTCAAGAAGATTCTTGTCCAATCAGAGGCCACCATTTGTATCTGTCATATTCGTTCCTATCCGTTAGATGTATTCTCGGCTACTCTTGTCCAATCAGAAGTCGCCATTTCAGAAAGTTCCATCTTGGGCCATGTTCGCTCTGAACCGTTTGTTCTAATCGTCATCGGGCAGGCCAGGATACCGTTGAGAAAACATATCCTCAGATAGTTATACCGAATCTGTGCTGTATTATACCACATGAATAACAACAAGTTCAGCAATGTTCATACAGTTTATTATCCCCAATGTTACATCATACCCAGGCTGGGGGAGCCGCCCTGGGTATGTTTAGTATGTTCACAGCCAAACAAATTGAAATATCAAACACCATGTTTTATTACATGTGTTTACTGAGCTCAAGTCAACGATCAGCATGTAGACATATAGAGTATGCACGGCATGTTATGGTATTCATCAGTGCACGGGTGACGCGTTCAATCGATGGGTTGGTCGGTCAGCTTGGTCACGAAAAACGTAACCTTGGTGACCCTCTCCACTGTCCTGAACCGTTTGTTCTAATCGTCATCGGGCAGGCCAGGATACCGTTGAGGAAACATATCCTCAGATAGTTGTTTGCGCATTCTGAGTATCTATCAGTGCATGGGTGAATACTTTCAGCCGATGGGGGTGGTGAGTCAGTTTAACCACGAAGAACGTAACATTGGTGACCCTCTCCACTATCCACTTGGTGTTGGGACGCTGTTCATAGGCCCATTCCAAGGGATCCACAGTGTCCAGTTGGGCCAGCATCGTCTCTAGCGACGTCCGATTGGTGATTGTGAAAGGATGGTCGTACACTGGGTTGATCGCACTGGAATAGAAATAGCACAATTCAAGCGACATCTTATGGCATAAGATGTACCCAAATGCTACATTTAATGTGAAGGACGTAGGTTGGTCATTGAAGATGGCTTCCACGTAGCTGCGTAGATGGGCGAGGTCGGTCAGTCGGAAATTGTACAAGTCCAATATAGGGCGATGACGGTGGAAGCAGTGTCGGATCATGGACCAATGGCGTCGATACATCTCACTCACTGGATGATCTTCGGGTAAGAGATCGCTGGGAACATCCACTGCATCTTCCAGAAAATGTTCGTTGTTGTCAGGAGTATGACTGGGAACAGTAATGCTAGGGACCGGCTGGATATCTAGGCTATTCTGAACTGTGGGTATAGGCGGGCTCTCCGTGATCGCATCATCAGTGGCATTCGTCTCCCGGGGCTCATCTTCACTAGGTCTCACCCTCATGGGTGTCTCTTTAGTGGAAAGTTGTCGCTCATACCGTGGTGATGGATCATGAATCAAACGTTGGTGCTGTCTTAACTGACTGGGTCGTTTGAAGAGTTGACCACATTCATAACATTGTTCCTTCGCACCCTCGTGGAGTGAGTGTTCGTGGCGCAGTATAGCATCTTCCCGATTAAATGACCGTGCGCAGGTTATACAAGAATATAGTGTACCAGTGTGGATGGAGGACTCGTGTCGTCGCAAGTCTTCTGGGCGAGTAAACAGCTTCTGGCAAGTTGTGCAAGAGAACATATCGGCTGTGGATCTGGAAATCATGAACACCGTAAAAAAATTGCCACTTTTATACGTTTTTCAGTGACCTTCGTGTCTTTTCGGCAACCTCCGTGTCTCTTCGGTCATCTCCGTGTCTTTTCGGTGACGTCCGTGACTCTTCGGAAGTTAGAGGGAAGGTGACCGGCCTATCGACCAATCAGAAGCCATCATTTCAGAAAGTTCAATCTTCGTTCAGTGTAACCCAAACGTCTTCGGGCAATCCATGATACTGAAGCTCGAAGCTCTTACTTCTCTCATTCAACACTGAGATCAATCTCCATCGGCTCTTCAATCCGCGGCGAATCGACCTCCATGGGTTCTTCTATTCTCAGATGCATTCCGATAGAAA
>JAVTVY010038064.1:0-17033 GCA_036873755.1 Hanleya hanleyi | reverse complement strand
GTTATTTTTGCCCCCAGTGTTTGAAAGGCTACAGTAATAAGGAGAAGCATAAGTGCAATAAAGTTTGCGGGTGTTGTTTCAAAATCCACGAAGAGGATTATGCCGGTGAATGGATTCCGTGCGCTAGCTGTAATGGTTACTTTAAAGGTCAACTATGCTTCGACAATCACACGCGTACCACGGATAAAGGCAATTCCACCTGCAAAAACTATTACCGGTGTTCGAAATGTACCAAAACGATCAATAAATTGAATAGAGAAGACACCCATCGGTGCGGGGAAACATTCTGCCTCACTTGTAAAGAGTATGTACTGCAGGGTCACCTTTGTTATATGAAACCGGCAAAGATGGAAGTTGGTCGAACCAACATGGATGACACGAAAATTGAATCCTTTGTGACCACTGAACCAGAAGAGAATGATGATGTTACGACATACATCTTCTATGATTTCGAGAGTACACAAGATGGCGGCGTTCATATACCCAATTTATGCGTAGCTTTTAAAGTGTGCGAAACTTGTGTTTCGGATGACAAGGACACATGCGAACATTGCGGTAAGCAGGAACACGTATTTTCGGGGCCGAATACTCGAGTCGAATTCTGTCAGTGGTTGTTTTCCGAAGACAACAGCGGGTCCACATGCATTGCACACAATTTCAAAGGCTATGACTCCTACTTTATTCTGAGTTACCTGTACGATAATGCCATTTTACCCAAAATAATTTTAAACGGTACTAAAGTAATGTCGATCCAAGTACCGGCATGCGACATGAAATTCATTGACTCCATCAATTTTCTTCCGATGGCGCTAAGTAAACTACCGGGAACATTCGGGATAAAAGAATTAAGCAAGGGACATTTTCCGCATCTGTACAATTGTGTTGCCAACCAGAATGCCCATCTATCTCATTTACCTGACGCCAAATACTACAATCCCGATAGTATGAAACCCAAAGATCGAACCAAATTTTATCAGTGGTACGAAGCTCACCGAAGCGACGAGTTCGATCTTCAACGCGAATTATTAAAATACTGCAGATCGGATGTTCAGATTTTGAAGGACTGTTGTTTGCAGTTTAGAGAACTGTTCATGTCTATGACCTCCTCTGGAGAAGATGACCCGGGCATCGACCCTTTCAAGTCCTGTATTACTATCGCTTCCGCGTGTAACCTGGTCTTCAGGACCAAGTTTTTACAGCCCAACACGATCGGTATCATACCACCGCATGGCTATCACCCTGAACAGAAACAGTCTATTACGGCGTTTCAGTGGATGAAGTATTTAAGCCATACACGAAAGATTAGAATCCAGCACGCCAAGAATGGGAAGGAGTTCAAGGTTGGTCCTTATCCGGTGGACGGGTACTACGAAACCCCATCCGAGAAAGTGGTCCTACAGTTTGAAGGATGTATTTGGCACGGCTGTGTGAAATGCTTTTCTAGGGATACGGTCAACCCTGTAAACGGTAGAACGATGACCGAGCTATTCCAACAAACCATGGACAAGAAAGTGTACATGGAGAATCTCAGATATACTTACGTACAAAAATGGGAATGCGACTGGCATAAAGACCTGCGGGAGAATGCGGACATCAAGACCTTCGTTGAACGGTTAGAGATCATGACGCCGCTGGAGCCGAGAGATTCGTTCTACGGTGGCCGCACCGAAACCTTCAAGTTGCACAGAGACACCGAACCCGGAGAGACTATCAAATACGTCGACTTCACGTCCCTGTATCCGTTCGTCAACCGGAATTGTAAATATCCGTTAGGCCATCCCACCATCATCACCGAGAACTTCGAGGATTTGGGGAGTTACGAAGGATTAGTAAAATGCAAAATTCTTCCGCCGAAACGACTCTACTTACCGGTCCTTCCCTGTAAGATGAATGGAAAACTGATGTTCCCACTTTGTAGAACCTGCGTCGAGAACAAAGACCAATCTTGTGAGCACGAAGACTCTGAAAGAGCTTTGATCGGTACCTGGGTCATAGAGGAAGTGAAGAAAGCGATCACCAAAGGATACCGGATTCTGAAGATTTACGAGGTCTGGCATTTCGATCAGACCGCGCAGTATGACCCCGACACAAAAGAAGGAGGACTATTCACAGATTACATCAACACCTTCCTGAAAATGAAACAAGAAGCTAGCGATTGGCCCGACTGGTGTAGCGATGATGAGAAGAAACAGCAGTACATCGACAGTTACTTTGTGAAAGAGGGTGTGCTATTGGACTGGCATCGCATCGAGAAAAATCCAGGTCTCAGGGCTTTGGCAAAACTGATGTTGAACAGGTATGTTGATTTAAACAGTATATTTAATTCACCAGGAAAACAAGGATCGGCGAACAGGCAGAGACTATTTGAACGCCTCTCCCCACAGACATATTACACATACATGTACAAATGACAAACAGCATATGTACAGTGAAAAGGATTGGAAACAATTACAAACATAATAATTAACAAGCAGCTACGTATTAATATATATTATTACATCTGTGCGTTTGGGTAACACTACTACGGTATATTAATTCAGAGAACCGTATTATGATTATATCGTTGTTGGTGTGATAACATTGGTTGTAAGAGAAAAGAAATATTGTAATCTATATGTTTAATTACGGTATAAAACCTATTGTCGTTAATAACGCTTTTTGTATTTCAGTTTCTGGGGAAAACTCGGCCAACGATCTAACATGCCACAGACGAAGCATATCAGCGAACCCGACGTGTACTTCGACATGATGACGAGCGATATGCAAGAGGTCAAGAGTGTCCGGTTTGTCAACGAAGAAATGGTGGAAGTTCAGTGGCAGCATAAGGAAGACTTCATCGAACCTTCGGCTCGTACCAACGTCGTCCTAGCAGCATATACCACGACCCATGCCCGTCTCAAACTCTACAATCTGCTGGAATATCTAGGAGACCGACGTATTCTGTACGCGGACACTGATTCGGCGATTTATACGGTGAAGGAGGGAGAAGATGAAGCGCCCGTAGGTATATTTCTCGGAGAATTGACCGACGAACTGGAAGGAAATAATATCGTGACATTCGCGTCAGCGGGGCCCAAGAATTACGCTTATAAGTTAGAGAAACCCGATGCCGATGGGAATATATCGCACTGCAAAGTTCGAGGAATAACTCTGAATTATAAGAACTCACTAGATATAAATTACGACACAGTGGCTAATATGGTTCGTGGTGTCGGACCATCCAAGGTCACTGTCACTGACACACATAGAATTTGTAGAGATAAATCCTCAACGACAATTCTTACCAAGGAAATGAAGAAAGACTATAGAGTTGTGTTTGATAAACGCGTTATTGTTGATGGTTACGATACACTCCCGTATGGATTCTGATATCTAGAATATTACCCATTAATCCATGTGTATATACTTATAAGTTATGACGCGGAGACAGACAATTGTATATTATATGAAGAAACTAGAATGAATCTGTACAGTAGCTAAGGAAACTTAAATTGTAGATTATAGAATAAAATAATATTGTATTCATAATAGGGCGAATACAGAGGGGGCACTGATCGAACGCTACATACGTGTAGTATGACTACTTATATCTTAAGATTGCACCTAAATATCGCGCAACCATATACATCACCATATATTGACTTAGACGTAATGATGAAAAAATGTATGTACGCTGTTTAACCGTGAAGAATAAAATCAGACTTCAATTGTATATTGTGTTTTTATCCGAGAAAATTCATTCCGTTTCTCAATCTATCCTTCCTTATGAATAAGCTACAAATTTCTGCGTTTACCCTCTTGCATCATTGACTAGAATGCATCGAATAAAAGGCGACTGAGCTTCTCGTCGGGTCAAGGACGAATAGCGAATCGACATCATTGAGAATTGTTTCTCTCTTACTAGTATTCCTTTTATGGTTTGGGAATTTTTCATGGTTGTCTATTGAATGCCGGGCCTGTTTAATATGTCCCCCGCATTGGAAGGACAGCAGACCGGAGAACGTGAGTATTCTCCTTTCGGACGAGATAGCTTAATAATGCCATTATGACGTTTCATTCGTGGTACTCGCTGCGGCTCTAGCCCTCTACTTTCCATATAAATAACGGTTACAATACACGCAATGCCGAAAGTCCTATAACTCTAACCTTTACCGAGATACAGGCTTACTTCCAGATGAATGACGTCATTGTTATATTCCGATGAACGTCTTTGTTTTAACGTATGCATTAGCGAAGGTACCATGCCCCTAACCCATATCGTTCGGGAGATATCGGCTATTTACGGTTTTGATGACGTCACTTCCGGTTTGGCCGCCATTGTTTCAAAATCACGGCAGTCTACGCGTAACATCCACGCAAATCTATTGACAAAGTTTCGTGAACCTAGGTCACCGAGGTCGAGGTCAAATTCTTGTGGAGTAAAAAAATCAGGTCACCATGTTAAGAGATAGGAGAAAAAACGGCATATAGACATCCTATACTACTCTCGAATCCTTAACAACTCACCTTAAATGAGATTTCTACTTCGCCAAATCTGAGACAAAATACGTGCGAAAAAGCTTTCATGAAATCAAAAACATTCCTTTCTCAACCATATCCTGCATGTGTATTGAAATGATACCGTCACAACACCAAAGGCGCCAAAAGCACAGGAAATTAATAGCATCTATTCATTCCCATCATCCTCAGACGCCTACTTATATTTGTTATGAAGGAGGAAGCAAATATTATCTAAAAAGGTCAATGATTGATCGCGATTGTGGAGACTTTATCTCCGTGTTTCAACTTCAATCTCAGCTGGGGGACAAATGTATATCGCATTTAATATACTTGTCTGGATAACGGATTACAAGTTAATACCTCTCAGAAACAAAGGAAGTTAGGAGTCGATAATCACTCTGTGAGATGACATTGTTTCCCACTTACAGCAAAGATATTCGTGACGGGAAGAGGACGGGGTGTTTGATTTCACTCAAATATCTGTCTGGATCTCACTGTGACGGATCAGCGATATAGCTACCGGGAATGAAACATCTCTTCTGGTTCTTATATCTCCGTGTCACTGATTAGTTCAATATGCTGAACCTTGAAGGCACGATACGTCTCCAGTCATCTGGAGTTAGCGGGACGTTTAGTTTGGTTTGATTGGGCTATCCATCGTAGTACAATAGACACGGGTCATACAGAGTATGTTGTGTAACCCGTTCCCGTTGGGCTCCCGGGGACTGACCTGGGGTGTCGTACACACTCCAGGTTATGGTAAGAATATGCCTCAGCCCCGCAGAGAGCTTGACTATCTGGGGCAACCGTGGGGTTCCCGGATATGAAAGAAATAGGAACTTAACGTCGTGATATGACTGAAATAATGATGTTGAAACCTACGTTAAATCATATTCATTCACTCACTCTCTCACCCGTTCCCCACACAAGAAACATCAATACCCACCTCCTGCACTGTAAATTGTTTTTGTAAATTTACAGTAAGTTACTGGCAGCCAAGGTACCAGTAAATTACTGTAAAATTTACGGTAAGATGCTACTGCAATTATCATCGTAACTTAATGGCACCAAAACTTACTGTAAAAATGCAATATGTATTGTTACTGTAAATTTATATGATTTCAAACAGATAATTCTGAAAAAAGAAAACCACGAAGTAACAGAAAAGGATATTCCTTTCGTAACATGGTTTTTTCCTGACAATATTTATAGGTTATTGGATTATATGGTTCTGTATGGACGAGTCCTGGGCGCCCACGGAAGGGACGAGCTTGCGAAACATAAACATATTTATTATACACTTACTGAACGCAAATAAACGAAATAAAAAAATAAAGCAAAAAAGCAGTAAATTTTTGCAAAAAAACAGACAAACTCTTTATTTACGCGCACAATTAGTAGTGCTGCGGCTTTGGGCGCAATGATACTTAGTGATGCGGCTGACCTAGTTAACGCACGTGCGCGATGTTTCAAACAGATTCAGCCGTCTACAGTACCAAGATATTATTTACAGTTCAACATGATAAAACAACGAGGTAGCTATTGGAAGTTAAATGTGCAATTATTGAAGACTGTTCCGCTAAAACGGCTGCTATAATTTCGAGAAGACGTTGCTGTAAGAGAAGTGGAACTCGATTGAGAGACTGACTGGGGTTGTGGCATTTGAGAAGGAGAATGTGATGGCGGGATTGTTACATTTTCATTACAAATGGACTGAACGTGAACTGGATTTTCTGCGACTTGAGACTGGGACTGAGAGCGGGAATTACCCTGAAGAATTTGTGACAGCTGTTTTTGCTCAGAATGGTCAAGTTTATTGTCGTATTCTTGGATACTTGCGAGTGATTTATGACCAGTGATTTGCATCACTTTATGAGAAGCAACGCCAGATTTTACCAGAGTTTGAACCGTGGTTTTCCTGACTGAGTGGTTCCTGATACGACCAGACAAACCCGCTGCTTTAGCTGCATTTTTCATTAACTCTCCCAAGCGATGTTCCCCCATTGGAGTGAGGTAATACCAGATTTGGGATTCTGGACCAAGCCGTTTCTCTGGTATGGGTGTGAGATAGAAGGGGCTATCAGCTGTTTTTCTGCATTCTGGTCTGGCCATAGAGTACAGCTTGAAGAAGGCCACGGGGTTGTGCGAGTCATCACAGCCGGTCGGGGCGTACAGGCGAGGTGGTGTCAGGCGAGAATCATCGCGGTGGCTGCCGTTCCGAGTCTTGCTGTCTCGCTCGGTCCATTCCAAAAACTCTGCTCCGTCAACGTCCTGATCAAGTGTGATGTCACCAAAACGGAGTTTTCTATGTTCATCACGTCCTCTAAAGCCAAATATTTTACCAAAAAAATAAAAAATGGAAAATTGCAGACTCTGTGGAGAAGATGATCCGAGCTGCTTAGCTTCAAACAGCCTAGTTTCCTCTTCAAAAGAAAGTGACCGAGCTGCGTTGGACTTCCGACCCTTGCCTTTCTTCTTCAAGTCCATTTTCTTGGACTTGAGGGCCTCATTTGATTTGTGGAACTCCCTGGAGCGAAGGGATACGGCATAGCCAGTGTCCTTGAGATGTCTGAATGAAATAAAAATCACGGTAAGAGATTTTTTCTTTCTAATCTATTTAATTTTAACCTAGTTTGAGTTTAAAGTTTAATTTTATTGCGAGATGTATATGACCTGGCTGATAATGTTGTATCCGTCTTAAATTTAAAAGCAGTCCAGTTTGTAACTAAACTATTGTGGATATAAGCTCGTTGGCTGTTTTTTTTTTTTTTTTTATTTTCAATGAATGTGCACGGCCGTAGTTACCTCTCAACGCTGTTCTTTATAGCTTCAAGGGAACACGGCTCGTACTCGCTGCCATCTTTTTTCCTAATTCCGATGAACATTTCCGCTAGATATTCATTTAGATGGGGAGGGCTTATATTTTCAATCAACCGTGGTTCCCGTCGATTTTCCCACAGCCATCTCTGAACATTTTTGACGTCGCGATTTGTGCTTGTAACTGTGTTCTTCTTCTTTTGTGAATCAATAAAAGCAGACACGTCTGTTACTAATGCGTCTCTACTAGTACTTGGAACTGGTTCAAGACTTTCTAAAGCTTCACTTAACTCTGTGTCAAATAGTGGCTCACACAGTTCTAAAAATTCAGCATCTGTCATCAAATCATCAAAATCGTCAGCTGTGACGGTAGCCATGTTTACTGTCGTCTGCTTGTTTACAAACAAAAAGTAGTCCGGCGTGTGTGCAGAAAAATCTGTATCCAATATGAGAAAAAATATTGGACAGTTGTCGTTTATACATAATATAGTAGGGAGTGGACAGTTAGGTGTATAATAAAGCAAGTTATTGCCTGTTTGTCAAGGAGATAAACTGATAACTACATCTGTATTTATCACGGAATGTACTACCACTGTACAAACATATATGAAGGTGCCGGAACTAGTGTTCGACTATTCCATATATTATATCATAAGCCCAACGCCCAAATACATGATTTTAGATACATCAGAGAGATATTCACGTCAGTTTCACTCATTTAAAGGGGCACCCTTATCAGGTTACATAATCACACAAGAAAAACAACCAGGAGAAAAGCACTTTTAAAACTCCGATAAGAGTTAAGCCCCTTTGAACCAAACTGGCACTGATTTACTGAATTGATATAGGGCCTATATGATGTGATGATTTTGGATATATGTTCGCCCACTCGTATTACATTGTGAAAGTTATTATCGTTGCATTATTAACTCTTGTACAAAGTGGATTTACCTTCCCGGAAGACATATTTCTTCTTATTTTCGGGCCCGGTCGATTTACGAATTTTATTGTTTCTTTCTCTCAAAAAGTTATAAATAAAATAATGGACTCTACACTGACTGTCAGTGTAGAATCCATGATATAATAGAGAATAATTAGTGTTGCTCAAATGAATTAAAATGCCCATTTAAACCAGGAAATCTGAATGGGCTACAACTTTACCGCGATATGATGAGCTATGAAGTCAGAAACTTTCGGCCTACTCCGTTCTAGGCGCACGATAGGAATTACCTAGGGAAGGGGGGAGGCGGGTGGCGAAGGCCGGAGGTGATCCGCCTCTCCCCTGACCAGGCAGGCTTAACTACATGTGGCCTTGTGGGATTCTCTCGTGCTTCGAAATGAAGAAAACTACAGAGAGCCGAAACTTTGAGACTTTGTAACTTATCATATTGGGGTCAATTTGAGCCTATATTTGCAAGTAGGGAGTGATGAGAAAATTAAAAATGGGAACTATGTGAGGGTAGGCCTACCAGGTATGTGATGTTTTTGGATTTTTTCTTCAAAATTGCGGAGTTTCCGTAACTTTGAATTTTACAAACTTCCTGTAAAACAATGTGGCGATCAATATAATTCGTATACCGGTAATATAATAGATATTTTTCATGCCTACACTCTTAAAACTAAAGTGTTGAAACTTACTCGTAAAGTGTTGAAATAACCCTTTAAGTGTGTCCAGAGGGACAACACTTAAAGAGCAGTCCCTGTGGACACACTTAAAGGGTCATTTCAACACTTTACGAGTAAGTTTCAACACTTTAGTTTTAAGCGTGTACGAGTTCACATCGAGGCATGTTGTTATTAAACTTTAAAGTTGATCATGCATCCTTACCCCAGAAACAAAGAAAGAAGAATGCATTGATTAACAATCAACTTGCAGTATATATTCTATACTTATATTTCACAATCAAAGATGCATGAACTGTATATGAAACAGTACGGCGAATTACTTTAATTTTCTTCGTATAAAATATTGTTCTGTATGCTGTAAATTATACTTTGCTGTAAAGTTATGCCAATGTTACAGTAAATGTGTTAAATGTACTGTATTTTATATTCATGTCAATAAATACTGTATTGTTTTGCAGTAAGTTACTGTGAAAGAAAGCAGTCACTTATTTCATACTTTACAGTAAATAAATACAGTGTGGGCTTACCCATCAAGACAGCAAAACATGTATATGACGACGTTAATGAATATCAGCTAAACCGGTGATTTATTTATTTCAGATGTGGTATAATACCGGATTAATGGATGATGCAGTACATCGAATTTGGGTATACGGTAATTCGAATATTTTCCTGGTTGCCAGTGTTCCTGAGAATGATCATGTTAAAGGTATCCTCAACATATATACCTCGATCAACGCTAAGCTATTCTTTATTATCATAGAACATGGTTTTAATAGGTCTTTCTCCCCATTCCTGAGCCTAAAATCTCGGATTTTACGAAAGTGTTCATGTTTTCTCTCCGAACGTGTGAACGTTGGCCCGCGACGTGCATCATCCTACTCAGTTGCGCTATATAGACAGAACAAACTCGATAATTTGTTAACCATATCTTGTACTTTATTTCACGCAGTTGAACGTTTGGTGGGTATTCCAACACCACTTTTATTAATATATAATTGCATTTGTTGGCACAATATGAAAAATTAGCACAATCGGTGCGAGTTTATACTATCTTTCACTTCCTCTTCCACCACCGTAACATAAACTTTGTAGAATTATCTGAGATAATTTGACATTGTCGAGGCACACGTCTGAATAACTATGTCTATGTAATTTGCATAACAAAGAATACTGAAGCTGGCACAGGATTAGCGGATCTAATGCTGTGAAATAACCCAGTTTGCTTGCAAAGCGCGGATGGGATCAGCCACGCACAATGATCCGGTGTGATGTATAAGAATGTCCTGGTGATTAGTGTCTCTTTTCATATCCTTTTCTATTGCAACTACGGACGGACACTTGCCTCCAATGTGGAGAAAAGTGTACTACCTGGGTTAGAAAATAAGAGCCGGACACTCGTAGCCACCGGACATTCTTAGCCTCCACAGCTAAGTCTGTGCCTCCACAGCTAAGTCTGTTAGGGCTGTCTTCATTGCAGACATCTTCATTTTATCCAACCAATTTCTACGTTCCCACTTCGAACCTGCCTTGATTTATCTGACTCCTTCAGCGTTCAAAATCCGTGGTGTAAATTTCACCAGCTAACGACAGAAGAACCAATCAGAACGTACACATCGATTGCGAGTGAAGTCACATAGAGTGACATCATCCTCTATTAGCGGCGTCCTTCCTCCTAATATGGTGCTCACTAATTAGGTCAGCCAATCAATAACGCTCTTGTGCGACCCATTTCGAATTTCAAATGTTTTCGAGGTCAGTGACGTCTCGTGTCTATTTATAAGTTATTTGAACATTGAAGGGGTCCAGATATATCAAGGGAAGTTCGAAGTGGGAACGTAGACAATGGCTGGATAAAATGAAGATGTATTGCAGAGTGCGTGGGCGCATAATTCCCTACCCGATAGAATCCACTCTGCTCACTGGCCGACACGCAGGTGCAAGGTGTGTAATCACTGTGGGCAGTTAGGAGAGAATCAACAACAAAGATGACGTAATACACAGTTTGTTATTCCCCATCACGGCATATCCAAGCTGGGAGAGCCGCTTCGGAATGTTTGCATAACGGTCTTGTGTCTCACGTCAAAACGTCTGAGGTCAGTTCATACTTTCGGCCGCATAAACACGTATCGTGTTTTCCCGGGTCCGCAATCAGAGATGTTCGAAGGTGTCAGATCGATGAGCATATACCCGTGCTGGGAGTGTCATCGCATCTTTAAAGGTTTCCCGTTCAAACCGGGTGCGGCCGAGGTACATTTGTCTCGCCATGTCAGTTGAGATGTCTCTCTGGGGTACTGGCCATTCAAACCGATGTTCCGATGCTCCTTGTTTTTACTGAGCAACTTCTGCACAATGTAGATGACGCTAATTGCCGAATGCGATTGTAACCGCCTTTTCAGAGCAGGGTCAGAGCAGGGTCATCCGAGTATCGATTTGCAAAATGAGACCGTTGACGACGACCATGATGTCTGGTTGCCAGTCTGCCAGGGTGGACAGTCCTTCCACGAAGGAGACATTGGGTGTCGTCCTATACGCAGCCTGCAATTCCTCGTAACACCACGTGACCCGGTCGACAGGTGGGGTAATCGTGCTGTCGGCGTGTTGAATGAGCTTCTGGACGAAAATCGTCTTGCCTGACCAGGTGAACGCACCTAATCCTATGAAACAATGAACGTCACATTTGGACAACGTATGGTCCACCTACAGCCGAACTGGTGACCGGAAGTGACTTCGAAGGTCCAAGGTCATACAACTCTCACACAACAATCATTCTATCCACGTTCAGTTACTCCACCCTATTTACTCGAGATGACGTCATGAATCTGTAACACTCGAAGTTCGTTATTTTCAAACATATGAAACAGGTTTCAAAAATCGCCTCTGTTGACTCACTAACTTACTCCTGGACGTGCGGTTCGTCGAACGCGCATTGACACAAGGGGCCCAAAGTAACTTAATCCAAATATGACATTTCTGATACGTCATATCCGATGAAAATCCTGCTTTCTGGTGCTTTGGAATTCATTCGGAACTTGATTTCCGTTCTAGTGGTCCCGTCAATTGTCAATTCATCTTAAGTCGCGACATAGCAAACTGCCTGTATTTCCATCCACTTAAAACTTGCCGGTCGGCAAATTCACGCCTTCAGCTAGCATCATTTTCACTGTAGATCATGTATTCATATACTTCGGTTAGCTGTTGAAATGCTTATATACCAAGGACGACGAACCCCAATGCCAGTGGTTGAACCAATTCTGAGATTACACGACCAAACAATCAACGCCAGAACCGCGAACATTCCCGATCTCATACGGATAACCGACCATAAACCGTACGAGAGACCAGGAATGTGGTACAACAGGCCAACTCGTCAAACCGTAATGACCAGCGGCGACATCCAAATGTGTCACAGACTGAAAATCGAACACGAACAACTGATCGCATCACCAGCAGGCCGCACACAAGGAATGGACCTCCTGTTCGTCAATTAAGCAACCATGTCAACCGACCAACAGTCAGGAACCAAACCTATGAGCCGGATCACCAGCCAAGCAGATCTATAAACAATGATAGAGACTCTGACCAGACACCTTTTTTAGAAGTACGCCGCCCCAACACACGGGGACGGCGTCAGAATCAAAACTCCAATCACCCAAGGTAATTAACTTATCAAGTTATGCCCTCTCCATTGAAGAAATTGAGGTACTAAAATTAGGGCTTAAATTTACACCTACTCCGTCACAAAATCCTTTGGAACTTGAAAAGGATGTCAAAGAGTTTAGCAGAAATCTTAGACTGCGCGAATTGTACCATCAACCTGGGAATACTGCTTCGCAAGCATCACTCGTAAAGAATGGTTGTCGTAAGGAACCCCCAAAAGGTCGAGATAAATACTTGGACCAATTTCTGGAAAACCTTTCTAAACAACCACTGGATTGTAGCGAAAATAACACTCCCAAATTCAATTTACCATCTAAACATAAAAACGCACTCAATAGGCTACGAAATAATCATGATATAATCATTAAAGAAGCAGACAAAGGCGGCGCCGTTGTAATAATGGATGTAGATTACTATCGTGATAAAATTCAAAACATGCTTCTGGAGGAGAATTATACCAAGTTACCTGAAAATCAGGATAAACAAATTTTCTCTACACTAGAATCTCTAGTACAAAAATATGATGGGATTTTATCAGCACAGGAGAAGGAATATATCACAAAATTCGAATTCAAGACTAGCCATTTTTACGGCCTACCTAAAATTCATAAATCTGAGATAATAAAAAATGCAGTTAAAAATCAAAATTCAGAATATATTTCGATCCTAAAACCAGATGACCTGACATTCAGGCCCATTGTAGCTGGGCCAGTTTGTCCCTCACACAGGCTGAGTAATCTGGTTGACATACTTCTAAAACCCTATATACAACACATTCCAAGTTATGTAAGAGATGACTTAGATTTTCTTACTCATTTGCCAGATGACATCTCACCAGATACAATTCTAGTTAGTTTTGATGTAACGGCACTTTATACGAACATTCCACATAAACTCGGGTTGGAATCAATACGATATTGGATTGAAAAGTATCCAGACACATTAGATCCAAGATTTAGTAAAAATTTTGTACTGGACAGTATACGTTTTATCTTACTGAACAATACCTTTCATTTTAATGATCAGTTTTTTCTGCAGGTGCTGGGCACGGCGATGAGAACCAAAATGGCACCCACATACGCAACTCTTTGCCTGGCATTTTTAGAACAAAAACTATACAGACTAATAGATGAAAAGTATGGCCAGGAATTTGGCTTATATTTCCAAACACAATGGAAAAGATATTTGGATGATTGCTTTCTTCTCTGGAAAGAATCAACAGATGACATTCACAATATCCATAGCCTTCTTCAATCACTTCATCCAAAAATACAATTCACTATAGAAACTAGTTCAACGAGTCTGCCCTTCCTAGACATCCTTTTGAGAAAAGAAGGCAACAAACTTATTACCGACATCTTTCACAAACCAACTGACACAAAACAGTACTTGCACTTCACTAGCAACCATCCTAGACACACCAAAATACACATCCCTTACAATCTAGCTAGGAGGGTTTGCATCATTGTCACACAACCACAACTGAGAGATAGTCGATTAAAAGAACTTGAAATAGACTTAACACAAAGAGGATTTCCCAAACAAGTTATTAGGACAGGCATAGAAAAGGCGAGATCACATGACATTGTCTTTTTGAGAACTCCCACAACTAAACTCCCTGAAAACACCATGGCATTCGTCACAACACATAACCCACACAATCCATCGGTCTTTTCAACCATTAATCAAAATTTAAATGTCTTGCTTCAGTCCGAAAATGAATGATGTACTTCAGAATGTTCGTCTCATCCAAAGTTTCCGACAAGCACCTAGTATCAAAAAAATGTTAACTAGAGCGGAATTCAGGGAACATTCTAACCCACCCGTAGTGAAAAAATGCGGTGACTCTCGATGTGGCACGTGCGAACATCTGATAGAAGGGCCTTCTATCACATTTGAAAATTCGGACAAGGTATTTACTGTGAAACAAGATATGAACTGCGCCTCTAAAAACGTTATATATGTGATGAGGTGTAGCGGTTGTACTGCCGATTATATCGGACAAACTTTATATCTACGAGGCCGTGTTCGCGTGCATAAGCAACAGATTTCGACGTCTTCGTTAAAGTGCTAATGCAGCGAAATTGTCAATTTCATTTTTATCATGAAATTTTACGGTTTGGGATTTCTGCTTTAATTCAATAAAATTCTCACAGAGAGTTTTAAACAGGAAGATATCATATTTTGCTACGAAACACAAGGGGGTTAGCAGATAAAGTGCGACATTTACGGTCGCCATGTTTTTCGTATATGTGACGTCATAAGTATGACATGCAAGCCAGCGATATATGCGTAGCATATGGCGAAGGCCAATATCCATAGACTTAATTCACATTGTTGTTGAGTTAATACTGTTGATATCCATCACTGTCTTCGTATGGTAACGTGCCAGGAATGAAAGAAAGAATCTAGTCGGCCACGTGTCCGTGCATGATCAGTTAAAATGATTTATTTACCTGAATTCGTGGGCAGTACCGTAGTTGGACGAATGCATGCAGTTACTATCTGATTCACATAGGAGGGAACGGGGTTTTCGTGGATTTATCAGATAATAAATCACATCAGCTGTCGAAACTCACAATATATTCCAAACTCTGTCTATGCAATTATTTGTCATCAAAAATATTCCCCTGGCATTAGAAATTATTTTAAAAATCTTCAAAGTTTGTATCGTCTGAGTAACTGCATGTTGAATACATGGTCATGCCGGCAACCGGGTAAGTGAAAAGATTAGTGAGCTCAGCTTTCTCTAGGCCATGCACCAACATAATTTCAGAATACTACGTAAAATATTAAATTGAAGTTTACATACCGAGAAAACTAACATTTCAACTAAAGAAGATTAAAACAACAACAAAACAACAAACAGGACAAAGACAACATTGAAAAACGAGTCTCTCGGGAGTATCTGAATAAAAAATAAACATGAAATTAGTTCAACATTATTCTGAAAAAATTACATAATGCTAAAAAATTGTCTGTGATAATAAACGAGAAGGGTGCAAGATAATTTTACCGACAGCACAGAAAAATATATAAGAGAAATATAAATTCTGATAAAAAAATATTATTCAACAATTTTGAATGGCTTTTTTTTTCTCATACCGCACAAACTTATGAACAGTTTACATTTGCTTTCATAACCGATCATATTGTGGAATGCAAATAGAATATAGATCTAGAGTGAATGGAAGAAATTCTTAATAAAGCCTTCACTTTTTGCACAAGAAAACCGGAATGTGAAATTGAAGACCGAAGACTGTTGTTTTTGCACGCGGACCTCGGCGGGAGCACTTCAGACGGGCCGCTTCAGACGTCGTGATAGATTTGGGCATTCCAATTTAGAGCATATAATATTATGTTTTAGATCTAATTTAAAGTTGATTGTAATGGGAAGAAGAAAACATATCTCTCTGAGAATCTGGGGATAATGAAGATCGATCTTCGTTATTTTCTTGAAGTTGGGAATCCTTCCGTGTAATGATAAGTGATACACCGTAGGCAAATAAAATGCGGACACTGGCAGATAAATTTTATAAATATCATACAAAACAAATTTATATAGACTACAGATTCTTGGTAATTAATTTGACCAGATAAAAATTATAATGGAACTGCTCAGTGGAATTTGAAGTCATTTCTATGGCAATGAATTCAATTTAGCCGGGTTGCACACGGTAGGCTTTGCTCGGTCGCGGATGCGGTGCTTTTTGTATCTTCATTAGGTCCATACAAATTGTCTGTATTCATTCACAGGTATGTCTTATAATAAACCCTTGTCATACTTAATTTCCTGATGAACATTAAATTCAAAAATTTTATTAAACAAACCAGTATATTGGCCTCGAGGACGGGCTTGCCTCCCTCCAAACACTGTCCGCCATGCAGAGCCCAGACTCCAGCTGACCATCTGTCATACTTATGACGTCATCATATTTGTAAACAAAGCCATGTAAACGGTCGCACTTTTAAGAGCACAATTGCACGCTCTTTTCCTTTTGAAATAAGAACTTCTCCTTGTCCGATTTTCCTCATGGATATAGCAAATTAATCACGAAAGAATAGAGAATCAAATTATTTAATAAAAATTTCGCTGCATTAGCACTTTAAGACATATGCGCGTTAGTAAACATATACACAGCTGTGGCAAAGGAAATTTCACCATATTTCCTTTTTATCAGATTACGGCAAGTAAATCAATTCCAAGATGGCTGGATGTCCAGGAAGCTATGTTTATAAGCAAATTTAAAAGCCGTTTGAATAGTACATGAATAACATATCTATCTATATGAAAGAACAGGACACTTACCATGTTTTTCCCAAAAACATACTTGGAACGTGTGAGGTTAAATCAAACACAAATCATCTTGTATATATCATTAGACATGTGTAGTTCTATCGTGGAGGCTTAATCTCACTTACAATTGTAT
>JAVTVY010038063.1:0-16063 GCA_036873755.1 Hanleya hanleyi | reverse complement strand
AGCAGTTCTCAAGTTATTGCCCGGACATCAAATTTCGAGCAACATTTCAAAGCGTTTCAAAGTTATTGCTTGCAGCACAAAAGAACGGAAAGAACCCTAGTGGCGCCACCTACAGGCAGATCTTTCTGAAACGCAATACCAATCAACATCTTGTCACAAGGAGTGCATATGCCAAATATTGAAGAAACTAGATACAGTCGATCGAATACGATTGAGGAGGCATGCCTTTTGCATCTTTAGTAAAAGAAACATTCATTATTTGTGAAGAAAGTAAAAACGTAAAACTTAGGAAAAACATCATTAACATGGCCCCATAAGATGCCTTGAGGGTAGCTACCCACATATCAAATTTAAAAGAATCCATTAAGGTCCAACAGTTACTGTCCGGAAATGCAATTTTACCTTGGCCCTCAGCTAGCGCCATGTGTAGGCAGATAGGCATAAAAAATAATCCCAACCGAGATCTTGAGGCAAGATCCCTTGACATTGGAAATGGAAAATGTTAACTTGGCCAACAGGTGGCGCCACCTATGAGCAGATCGACAAGAAAAATAATACCAATTGAAACCTTCAGGTAAGGTACATGTATACCAAACTTGGAAAGAATTCCTTCAAGTATTAAAAAGTTATTGTCCGGAAACATAATTTTAAATTTGCCCCCAGGTGGCACCACCTATTTGTGGATCGGCATGAAAAACAATGCCGAACGAGAAATTGAGGCGAGGTACCTACACACCAAATTTGGAATGAATCGGTTCAGGTTTTCAAAAGTTATTGTCTGGAAACACTTAACTTAGCTTTCAGGTGGTCCCCCTATCAACATGAAAAACATTTTAACTTGGCCCGAGGTGGCGCCATCCAGAAGCGGATTGGCACGACAAACAATTCCAAGCAAGATCTATAGACAAGGGACATATTTACCAAATACAAAAACATGGGTCTGTGCCTGATAAATTGAAACCGTTTGGGGTTGCAATTATCCCAATATTGCAGACAACACACAAATTTCAGCTTCTGCCAAGATATATTGGAGATATATATGCTCAAACACAATATATGAGGGTTGGGCGAGGGCTAGTTTGGGAGATAGAGGGTGCGGCTCGGCGCCCTGGGGATGGGGACATGCTCTCCTTGAGGGTAGTGGTAGGTGCGCTGACATGAAAGCCATAGAAAGCTCCCTGTACATGAAACAACCACACTGACAACTGCATGCCATCATCTGTCAGTCCGAAAAACCACAAGGTGGAATTCAATTCAATTCAGGAAATTGATCATATGCACAGTGTGCACCCAAACTTTAGGAACTCAGTTGTAATTAATACAGTAAGTTACACGTGTGGACACAAATGGTTCCTGCAGAAGCTTTAGGGTAAATCATATGATGTGAGATACAATTATTTGATAGCAAATTGAAGGAAATTGTCCTTCAATTAAGATGACGCGAAATTAAAAAAAAACGGGTTCGGTATTTCATGTTATACATCTGAAATAAAATATAGTGGTTTTTCGTGCAAAAGATTTAGGGTAAATCATATGATGTGGATTACAATTATTTGATAGCAAAATTGAAGGAAATGTTGTCCTTCATTTAAGATGACACGAAATTCAAAAACCAGGGGTTCAGTACTGCGGGGATTTCCCCGCCAGTTACTTCATATTATACATCTGAAATAAAATATGGTTCATGCAAAAGCTTTAGGGTAAATCATATGATGTGGAATAGAATGATTTCATAGCAAAATTGAAGGAAATGTTGTCCTTCATGTAAGGCGACACGAAATTCAAAACTAACACAGGTTCGGTACAGCGGGGATTGCCCCGCCAATTATTTCATATTATACTTCTGAAATAAAATATGGTTCCCGCAAAAGCTTTAGTGTATGCTGTGGAATAGAAGGACTGGAAAGCAAATTTAAGAAAATGGTGTCCTTCATTTAAGGTGACATGAAATTCAAAACTAACAGCGAGAAGCGGAAGAAAGAAGAAAAAATGACAAACGCATTTAGGGATGCCTAATTATTAGACAAAGCATTTGAATGTTATCGCTTGTGAAGAATTTGAATGGAAACCACGGACATGCACAGAAGATTGGAACAAGACCCAGTGGCGCCACCTTCAGGTGGATCTTGCTGAAACGCAATATCAACCCATGTCTGGTCACAAGGAGTGTATATGCTAAATTTCGAAGGAATCCGACAAAGCTTTTGGAAGTTATCGCTTGTGAAGAATTTGAACAGACATCCACAGACACAAAGAGAGCAAGACCCATTTTAACTGGAACGGACACGAAGAAGCGAAACTCAGTGGCGCCACCTTCAGGCAAATGTTACTGAAATCCAGTACGCAACCACGTCTTCTCACAAGGAATGCGTATGCCAAATTTCGGAAGAATCCAAGAAAGCGTTTGGAAGTTATCGCTTGTAACTGACATCCACGGACACAAAGAAGCAAGATCCATTTTGACCCAGTGGTGCCACCTTCAGGCAGATGTTGCTGAAATGCGATACCGACTGGCGTCTTGTCGCAAGGAATGCGTATGCCGAATTTTGGAAGAATCCAACAAAGCGTTAGGAAGTAATCATTCGAACAGACATGCACGGACATCCACGGACATGCACGGACACATAGAAGCAAGAACCATTTTGAAGTCCCCCGGCCGCGTTGCGGCGGGGGACAAACAACTTCAGGTGCATCTTGCTGAAACGCAATACCAACCCATGTCTGGTCACAAGGAGTGTATATGCTAAATTCCGAAAGAATCCGACAAAGCTTTTGGAAGTTATCGCCTGTGAAGAATTTGAACAGACATCCACAGACACAATGAGAGCAAGACCCATTTTAACTGGAACAGACACAAAGAAGCGAAACTCAATGGCGCCACCTTCAGGCAAATGTTACTGAATTCCAGTACGCAACCGCGTGTTCTCACAAGGAATGTGTATGCCGAATTTCGGAAGAATTCAAGAAAGCGTTTGGAAGTTATTGCTTGTAGCTGACATCCACGGACACAAAGAAGCAAGATCCATTTTGACCCAGTGGCGCCACCTTCAGGCATGCAGATGTTGCTGAAATGCGATACAGACTGGTGTCTTGTCGCAAGGAATGCGAATGCCGAATTTCGGAAGAATCCAACAAAGCGTTAGGAAGTAATCATTCGAACAGACATGCACGGACATGCACGGACACATAGAAGCAAGAACCATTTTTAAGTCCCCCGGTGGCGTTGCGGCGGGGGACAAAAAGTACTAATGTAATAAAGTAAAGAACACTTCAGAGAGTATCTGCATGGTTTCCGCGTCTAAAAATAGAGTTTAATGGGCACACATGTATGGATACTGTGAAAGTCAGTTGAGGTGTATATGGTCTATTGTGGTGTGATCACATCGTTCCATGCATTAGAGATTATCAGCCCTTGGTCTCATCTTGGGCTTGTGCCTCGCTATTTCGATGGACTCCCTGATGAAGCGTGGTTTCTTCCCCCCAAGATTCCAGGCGTGGATCTTCGTTTGGTGCCATGGGATGGTGTGGCCTGGAATGTTCACGATATGTTCGGCTATCGCAGATCTTTGTTCGTTGGCGTTCTGACTGCAGATTCATGTTCTTTCATGCGTATAGACAATGGTCTAGACGTTTCACCGACGTAAGATTCGCCACAATCACACTGCACTTTATAAACTGCACCTTTAGGACCGGGTGTTCTGTCTCCTATTCTGCCAGTGGCTTTGATGTAAGATTTCAAGGGTGGGGCGCATTTGAACCGAACGTCTACTGGGGCCTGTTTTTGGTTCAGTCGTTGAATGTGGTGGCTGACTTGACCGATGTACGGAAGGGTGATGGTGACTGGGCTGTCTGCTGGTTTGGTGGTGGTACTGGTGTTGGCATACAGCCCAGTAACCATCACCCTTTCGTACATCGCTCAAGTCAGCCACTAAATTCAACGACTGATCCAAAAACAGGCCCCAGTAGACGTCTGGTTAGAACAAACCCCCTGGGGTTTTATTCCCGCCACATATGCGGCTAACTACTCATTTCTGTATATTCTGCATATCTGTCTTTTCTTGCTGTGTGGTGAATAAATATTCATTCATTCATTCATTCATTCATACGAAAGTGGATACCTGGGATATCAAGGCCAATATAGGAGCTGTGAATAGTTATCGACTGAATGTAAATATGTTGATTACAGACCCTATCAACTGCTTCAGGGATGCCGGTGTGGAGGCTAAGAATGTCCGCTGGCTAAGAGTGTCCGGCCCCTATTTTCTAACAGCTAGGACACTTTTCTCCTCATTGGGGAAAATTGTCCGTCCTTGGTTGCAATATAAAAGGATATGAAAAGGGACACTACTCACCAGAACATTCTTATCCATCACACCGGCAAGAAAACATGAAGATCGTTCCACAAGGTTTGAAGTTTTGTGTTACAATGCGTTATTCGTAAGCCTTATATTTTTCAGATTATAACGTGTATATTTACGATGTGTGAAACGTACCTTCCCATTCAAAATATATCATATCATTTTCAAACGTACCTTTCCAGTTTGTGATAACTTTGGTACCCCAAGATGTCTTTTCAGTCGAGCATTGACAGTCTACATGGAGAAGGATCGGTTTGCACAAAATCTCCATCTTGACTTGTTGTAATTCTTCAAGGCTAGTCACGTTGAAACGGCTGGAAAATTAACCACATATTTGTGTTATAGTCCATCGGAGATTCAGTCCATTGCCACAATATTCTTTAGAGGATTAGACAGTTCAAAGACAACTGAATTTTTTAATGACTTGACGACATCGAACCGGATTAAGCTTAAATATTCAGCAGTGAAGAATTCGGGAGATGACAGTCCCCAATAATACTTCCAAAACGACCAAAATTGAAGCGATTCTATTGCTAGTAATATATGAGATATGTTAGACAACATACACAAATAACTCCAGATATTCAAATACATGTTGTATTATAACTTTTCAATGACATTGTGAAGTGCCATTCGGTTTGACGTATAGAAGTAGTAAAAGTATGAACACTGGGATTTCCTGGATTTCAACTTCTTCTTTATTAAACACGACGTTTCGCTAAGTCTGCCCTTAGCATTCTCAAGTGTATAAATGTACAATCAAACATGAGGTATATATATATGTATATGTACAGAATATGATGAAGCCAATCTAATATAACAACAATATATGGTCTGGAAACAGTGAGATGTGGACACTCCTGGAGAGTGGGTATACAGGAAAAGGGTTATGGGGAACAGGGATAAACAAACAATAGCAATGGTGGGTGGTTACAATGTAAGGGCTGGATTAAATAATCTGATGTAGAATGGTAGTACATGTTGCATGCTTGTTATGAAGAGTAGATAAAACAGTAGTAATATAATAAAGTAAAGAACAGTTCAAAGAGCGTCTGCATGGCTTCCGCGTCTAAAGATAGAGTTTAATGGGTACACATGTATGGATACTATGAAAGTCAGTTAAGGTGTATATGGTCTATTGTGGTGTGATCACATCTTTCCATGCATTCGAGATTATCAGCCACTGGTCTCTGTTCATCTTGGGCTTGTGCCTCGCTATTTCGATGGACTCCCTGATGAGGCGTGGTTTCTTCTCCCCGAGATTCGAGGCGAGGATCTTCGTTTGGTGCCATGAGATGGTGTGGCCTGGAATGTTCACGATATGTTCGGCTATCGCAGATCTTTGTTCGTTGGCGTTTCTGACTGCAGATTCATGTTCTTTCATGCGGATAGACAATGGTCTAGACGTTTCGCCGACGTAAGATTCGCCACAATCACACTGCACTTTATAAATGACACCATTAGGATCGGGTGTTCTGTCTCCTATTCTGCCATTGGCTTTGATGTAAGATTTCAAGGGTGGGGCGCATTTGAACCAGACGTCTACTGGGGCCTGTTTTTGGATCAGTCGTTGAATTTGGTGGCTGACCTGAGCGATGTACGAAAGGGTAATGGTTACTGGGCTGTATGCCAACACCAGTACCACCACCAAACCAGCAGACAGCCCAGTCACCATCACCCTTCCGTACATCGGTCAAGTCAGCCACCACATTCAACGACTGAACCAAAAACAGGCCCCAGTAGACGTTCGGTTCCAATGCGCCCCACCCTTGAAATCTTACATCAAAGCCAATGGCAGAATAGGAGACAGAACACCCGGTCCTAAAGGTGTAATTTATAAAGTGCAGTGTGATTGTGGCGAATCTTACGTCGGTGAAACGTCTAGA
Source organism: Hanleya hanleyi (assembly GCA_036873755.1). Taxonomy (NCBI): domain Eukaryota; kingdom Metazoa; phylum Mollusca; class Polyplacophora; order Lepidopleurida; family Hanleyidae; genus Hanleya; species Hanleya hanleyi. Next base: position 9,819 of record JAVTVY010038063.1, on the reverse strand, counting down.
CCATTGTCTATCCGCATGAAAGAATATGAATCTGCAGTCAAAAACGCCAACGAACAAAGATCTGCGATAGCCGAACATATCGTGACGTTCCACGCCACACCATCCCATGGCACCAAACGAAGATCCACGCCTCGAATCTCGGGGAGAAGAAACCACGCTTCATCAGGGAGTCCATCGAAATAGCGAGACACAAGCCCAAGATGAGACCAAGGGCTGATAATCTCTAATGCATGGAAAGATGTGATCACGCCACAATAGACCATATACACCTCAACTGACTTTCATAGTATCCATACATGTGTGCCCATTAAACTCTATTTTGAGACGCGGAAGCCATGCAGATACTCTCTGAAGTGTTCTTTACTTTATTACATTAGTACTTTTTGTCCCCCGCCGCAACGCGGCCGGGGGACTTTAAAATGGTTCTTGCTTCTATGTGTCTGTGCATGTCCGTGCATGTCTATTCGAATGATTACTTCCTAACGCTTTGTTGGATTCTTCCGAAATTCGGCATACGCATTCCTTGCGACAAGACATCAGTCTGTATCGCATTTCAGCAACATCTGCATGCCTGAAGGTGGCGCCACTGGGTCAAAATGGATCTTGCTTCTTTGTGTCCGTGGATGTCAGCTACAAGCGATAACTTCCAAACGCTTTCTTGAATTCTTCCGAAATTCGGCATACACATTCCTTGTGAGAACACGCGGTTGCGTACTGGATTTCAGTAACATTTGCCTGAAGGTGGCGCCACTGAGTTTCGCTTTTTCGTGTCTGTTCCAGTTAAAATGGGTCTTGCTCTCTTTGTGTCCGTGGATGTCTGTTCAAATTCTTCACAGGCGATAACTTCCAAAAGCTTTGTCGGATTCTTTCGGAATTTAGCAAATACACTCCTTGTGACCAAACATGGGTTGGTATTGCGTTTCAGCAAGATCCACCTGAAGGTGGCGCCACTGGGTCTTGTTCCAATCTTCTGTGCATGTCCATGATTTCCATTCAAATTCTTCACAAGCTATAACTTCCAAATGCTTTGTCTAATAATTAGGTATCCCTAAATGCGTTTGTCATTTTTTCTTCTTTCTTCCGCTTCTCGCTGTTAGTTTTGAATTTCATGTCGCTTTAAATGGAGGACACCATTTTCTTAAATTTGCTGTCCAGTCCTTCTATTCCACATCTTATGATTGATACTAAAGCTTTTGCAGGAACCATATTTTATTTCAGAAGTATAATATGAAATAACTGGCGGGGGAATCCCCGCAGTACCGAACCCGTGCTAGTTTTGAATTTCGTGTCGACTTAAATGAAGGACATTTCCTTCAATTTTGCTATGAAATCATTCTATTCCACATCATATGATTTACCCTAAAGCTTTTGCATGAACCATATTTTATTTCAGAATTATAATATGGTATAACTGGCGGGGGAATCCCCGCAGTACCGAACCCCTGGTTTTTGAATTTCGTGTCATCTTATATGAAGGACAAAATTTTGTCCTATTTTGCTATCAAATAATTGTAATCCACATATTATGATTTACCCTAAAGATTTTACACGAACCATATTTTATTTCTGATGTATAACATGAAATACCGAACCCGTTTTGGGTTTTTTTTTTCAAAATTTTCGTGTCCTCTTAAATAAGGACAACATTTCCGTCAATTTTGCTATCAAATGATTGTATCTCACATTATATGATTCGCCCTAAAGCTTCTGCAGGAACCATTTGTGTCCACACGTGTAACTTACTATATTAATTACAACTGAGTTCCTAAAGTTTGGGTGCACACTGTGCATATGATCAATTTCCTGAATTGAATTGAATTTCACCTTGTGCTTTTTCAGACTGACAGATGATGGCATGCAGTTGTCAGTGTGGTTGTTTCATGTACAGGGAGCTTTCTATGGCTTTCATGTCACCACACCTACCACAACCCTCAAGAAGACATGTCCCCATCCCCAGGGCGCCGAGCCGCACCCTCTATCTCCCAAACTAGCCCTCACCCGACCCTCATATATTGTGTTTGAGCATATATATCTTCAATATATCTTGGCAGAAGCTGAAATTTGTGTGTTGTCTGCAATATTGGGATAATTGCAACCTCAAAAGGTTTCAGTTTATCAGGCACAGACCCATGTTTTTGTATTTGGTAAATATGTCCCTTGTCTATAGATCTTGCTTGAAATTGTTTTTCGTGCCAATCCGTTTCTGGGTGGCGCCACCGAGGGCCAAGTTAAAATTGCATCTCCAGACAATAACTTGAGAATGATTTTCATGTTGATAGGAGGACCACCTAAAAGCTAAGTTAAGTGTTTCCAGACAATAACTTTTGAAAACCTGAACCGATTCATTCCAAATTTGGTGTGTAGGTACCTCGCCTCAATTTCTCGTCTGGCATTGTTTTTCATGCTGATCCACTTATGGGTGGTGCCACCTGGGGGCAAATTTAAAATTATGTTTCCGGACAATAACTTGTTAATACTTTCCAAGTTTGGTATACATGTACCTTACCTGAAGGTTTCACTTGGTATTATTTTTATTGTGCTCATAGGTGGCGCCACCTGTAGGCCAACTTAATATTTTCTATTTCCAATGTCAAGGGATCTTGCCCCAAGATCTCGTGCAAAAATATTGAAACAGATTTATCATTTAGAACCAACGGCACAATGGACCAATATGGCGGGCCATTTAGATTACGAAACTGTTCGCATTTTGCTACTGCGCTGCGAGAGACGCGCCACAACACATCAATCCATTTCGATCTCCTTCGTTCGGAAAACGACCTTTATTTGTGGAACAAATGACATCTTTTGGTGAGTTATATGTCGGACACTTCAGTGAAAATGATGCACTATGACGTTATTCCATTAAATTTTGACGAGTGGGCGAAAGTTATTGCATACATATTGAGATATGGTCAGCTGAACTTTCGAAGCGAGAGCGGCGGTTCCAATTGCACGTGAGTTGTTCTTTTATATACCCAGAGTAGCAAGACATCACTCGGAGTGTATGGCTTTATACGACCCGAGCTCACCAATTACCAATATACGAGTTGTCAGAGCATTTCCATCATAGCTCTCTGGATTTGTATCTAATATCACTTATGCCGGTGCTAGGGACCGTGTGGTCATGTCATCCAAGTTGCCACATGATCAGGTACAATAAAAGCGTACCTGAGATACAACGCATATCACGAATCGTTAGATTCTTGGTATGTGCTTTAGAATAGGTTAACCAGAGGACTATACTGTGACATGTGGCTCTGTCAGTATGTCGGCACCTCTTCCCACTTCCCTTATATGTGTTGTAATTTAACCAATCACAATCCAGATATTTGAATACGAATTTGCTTGTGGGATAATAAATATTTATACGTGCAACCAGTGCGAACCCGAGCGTAGCCTATTACTGATGACCTAACCGATAACATCATTACTCTCTACTCCAGGGTCCACATGCATCTCACAAAGTTCACATACCCACCCCTATGTGTTAGTGTATAGGAGTATATAGGTAGGCATATCCCATCGCGCATCCGGATTCTCCACTACTCCTGGACTGCATATGTGCGTATCATCGGTCAACGTAGTCCGAACCCCAGTCTTACTCTACACCCCTAGAGCTTAACTAAAACACAATGCACGCTACATTTAGACCACGTATGACCCATACCTCGCCCATACGCATTTGGACATGCGGTTTTTCTATTACTGATGACGTCTTTCCTCTCCAGTCACAAACATCTTCAAGGTCCACATGCCACTCGTCGAATCTATGGGCCAGTGCATAGGGGTATAGAGGTAGGTATCTGTGCATTCTCTACCACTGATGACGTCACCGATGACGTCATTTCTCGCTAAAGTCCGCTGTGGTCCGATCATAGAGAAGTGGTCCTTTGCACAAACTTTTGCACATAGGAAGCTCACATAAAATTAGTTGCATTTTGCGACTATATGCGTCTTGGGGACGTACTAAATTTGTGGACAATTTTTTCTTCCTGAGACACCTGGTCATGAGTAGATATATTATGTGAATCTTTGTTGTTAGTTGACTATGTTTACATCTTGTTTGTCTGGGCTACCAAAATGACAATGTGTGGGTATGACTATGAGAGAGGTCAAAGTAGTATGTTTCATTGTTCACATTCTATATTGGCGTCTGCACACACGCAGTGCTGTACTGGCACTGTTTGTAATAACTGACTGCGACAGTGCGAATGAAGCTGATACCCGTATTATTTCTGATGTTTTGAAAAATAGGAAATCTCACATTTGTTAAATTTATAAGATCCTGATATACATTATTTTTCACTATTTCACTATTCGCATATATCTAAAAACATCGCAAAAACCACACCTTATCCTTGCGATGATTTGTATCTCAGCCACGCTGTTATTGCAGAAGTTCATGTGGAGATCTTGAATGAGATGACCCCACTGCCACTAGAACCAGCTTGAGCGGTATTAGATGCAAATATATAAGAGCAATGATGTAATAGCCCTATCAGGAAATCTGATGGAAAAGAAGAAACGTCCCAACACGAGGGAATATTAATACCCGTCAAAGTACTTTTCTCTTCTAGTACGAACCTACCAAGGAAAATACCACTGACATGTTGTGTTGTGACCGTGGTACTTTATTTTGCCAGGCAAGCGTTGTCTCAGTCAGCTTTCCTTCCAGCCATGCAGAAGAAACCGATGAAGTCTGAACACGTGATATGTCCCTGTTTGTCGTCTGCTACATCATATTGTTTCCAAGTATGGACGGTGAACCCAGCCGATTCCCATGAAGTTTTAATATCCACGGGACTCAACTTGAGACAGTAAAAATCCACACTGCCGACTTTGTAAAAGGTTTCACCTAGAACACCTGTTAAAACTACCCAGCCGCCTCGCTTAACTAGACTGGAGATATTTGCTACTAAGGTCTTGTATTCTGGTAGATCTTTTGCCACTACTTCTAAGCACAGACTTGAGCAGACGACGTCAAATGGCGGGAAAAGTGATGGGTGAAGTGGTTTGCTTTGCAGTACATCGCAAGCTAGAATACCTTTAACTTTCTCACGGAATTCACTTTGCTTGAAGTGCCACCTGACAAAGGAAGAGCGAAAGAAAATTTAGTCGTCGAACGCGAACAAACTTAAAATGGTGTTTTGTTTTTAAAACAACTGATTGACCAAAAGCTCCCTCATGCCCATATATAACGTCACACGTCTACTCAAACTAGACTGTATTTGGTATTACAGCTTGTCTATGATATGCCATTTAGGAACGCAAATACCAAAAATAGAACAATAACGATTGTAATAACTTATAGGCAGAACGTTTTCTCGTAATAATGCCTTTGAAAACTATTCCTCATCGCCATACATGGTTTATGAGTTAACGGAAATGACGTTTCCTTCATGAATAATTGGTACCCCTTTTCTCTATCAATTTCTGCCAAAGGACATGATAACTAATGTTGCTTCTTGGCTTACTCTAACTCATCTTTGTCCGCTATGTATTTGAAAAAGGGAGAGAAATCGTGAGCATCTTCCTGTCCTGATATCCATTTCCAGAGAGACTGTCTATTGGCCTCCACAAAGTCGCTCAGGAAGATACTAGATACATGTTTGGACGAACTGATGATATACCGGATATTCGGCCCAGATCCCAAGTCCAGGAGAGAGGCCATCTGGGGAAGTGTGTGGCCTACTGAAAGTAAAAATAATATATAGCATGGAGCGCAGATCAAGTACCGGTATAGCACTACGAAGCTTTTAAAGTGACTAGTAGTTCAGCTCCTTTTATTAATATAGGGAGATCGCGTGCTCTTTGTATACTACTCATCGCGCACTACTCATCGCGCATGCGCAGTCGACCCATTCTACTGTAGGTAATGAAAACCCCAGGTTTCTCGCCCCACCTTATCCCGCGCCACGCCTATGCGACCCGCTGTGCAGTGAGTAAAGCGGAGGAGGAGTAGGACACGCCACGGATTATACTACGGAGATATCATGCAGTGCCGTTCGGATGGGTACACATACATGATAGTAAAGATTCTGATCGCAGACCTGACGGTAAAGGTTCTGACTGCAGACCTAACCGTAGAGATTCAGATTGCAGACATAATGAGCTAGATATTCAGATTGCAGACATAAAGGTAGAGATTCATATGCCAGACCTAATGAGGTAGATATTCTGACTGCAAACCTAATGGTAGAGATTCTGACTGCGGACATAACGGTAAAGATTCTGAGTGCAGACATAACGGTAGAGATTCAGATTGCAGACCCAATGAGGCAGATATTCTGATTGCAGACCTAATGGCACAGATTCTGATTGCAGACATAGAGGTGGATATTCTAGCTTCTGTACTAGCTGGGCTGATCAGTGTAGAAGATAATAGGAGCCGTGGACACTCTCGTGTTCTGGCACATGTAGGCACAGTCGTGATATGACTGAAATTTTTTTGAAAACGACATTAAATTCTACTCACTTACTCAGAGCTAACTAGAGAGCTACGTTACATACGTTATATCTATATCACGACTGTGCTTCAAAGGTAAAATCTAGCGTTGTAGGCTCAGTTCGCCTGGATCTAATTGCACAATAGGTAGACATCCCGTACTCTGTTACATCATAATTCGTTTTCTCTTTTTTTTTTAGCTTATACCAATAATACCATCCTATTTGGCATTGTAAGTCCTCAATTAAGGTAAGAAAATTTGACAAAAACAGATTGATTGATCCCCACATTTTCTCGTCATTTCATCTTGGCGCCGACCTGGCAACACGTACAATGCATTTAATTCAAATCGCTCTTACCAATTTTCGGGAAATTGTGCTGAAATTGACCATTTTTCTACTTTTTAAGGGAGTTTCTAGGAAATATTGAGTTTGAAGGGTAATGTTGGATTTTCAATTTTCAACTCAGAACGTCATGAACGAACAACAAGAAGAATTCTGTAATGATTGGCGATATGGTACACTTCTCGAATGTCTGCGTGTCTTGATGGACTGTTTATAATTGCCAACACAATAGGGTCTATATTACTCTTCGGTAACTTTCTTGTTTTGCGATCTTCTCGCATCAGAGGTCGTAGAGAAGGGTAATTCCTACGGTTCCAGTGGTATAAGAATCTTCACACAATAGAATCATCTGCCTGTAACTTATTTCACCAGGTATGACTGATGCTATCTGTGCTGATGGTAATGGATCTTGGCGTAACGGTCTTGCTGCTAAGGGCTCTAGACGAATGACCTCGATGTCGGTTTGTACTTGAACCTTCAACTCAACTGGAAAAAAGGTCAAGTTCACAGGAATCACCAGAGGTTCCGCGACTGTCGTTTTAAGACGTGCACTTCTTCTCCATGATCCACTTTTCTACTAAGTGTGTTCGCAGTTATGTTCTTCTTGCCGAATCTATGACGGATGGTAAATTTGAACCGTGAGAGTTCCCCAACCCTTCGTGACTCTGTGGCGCCATGTCCCGAAACTTTTTCGCAACTGCCCACTTAAAGGCAACCAGTTCTAGTTGGAAATTAGTGTAGTTCTCCATGATTCTCTCAATGGGTCTCAAATATCGGGTAGCGTAGCTCAATACAACCTTGCCTGATTCTTGTTCATATAACAATACGGCTACTGGACCATTGCGGGTAGCGTCAACTTAGACGGTATTAGGTCTCGTAAAATCAGGATGTCCCAGAATCGACGCCTTGGTAAGTCTGTGCTTCAATTCCTGAAAGGCCTCATTACAAGAAATATCCCAAGCCTTCATAACACACCCTCTATTAACTTTCTTCTTGCCTTTCTTCGCATGTTGGATACTGTGCAGTAGAGCATGGAGAGGGGCGGCTATCTTTGCGAATTCAGGGGCGAACTTGCGATAGTATCCCGCCATTCTCAAGAAACCTCTTAACTGTGTTTTCGTCTTTGAAATTGGCAACTCCGTAACCGCGGAGATCTTTTCGGTGCGCATTTTCGCTAGTCTTTCAATTTATGGCACGGTAGTCACAGCACACTCTCAGCCTATCCCCCGTTCGTACAAGCACCACATGAGACGCGTATGGATTTGAAGATTCTCAAATGACGCCATGATCCAGAGATTTTCTCAAGTAGTCTCGAACCTCTTGCCATTGAATGGGTGGAACTGGTCGATGTGGTATCGAAACAGACGCATCATCAGTGGTTGGTATCTGATGTTTGATGCCATCGCAGAATCCGATGTCGTCGTCATGCTCCACTCAAAGTTTCTCAAATTTGGCGATACATATCGCACACTGATAGCAAAATACGAACGTAGCGTGCAAGATCTATGGCGCTACGTTTCGTAACTTGTGTCTAATTCCGCTTAACCCGGGGCTAGGGGCCGTATGAACCCATGTACTTCAAGATCCTCATGGTACTCATATGAACAGTCACAATCAAAGCGACTGAGATACATCATTCTTTAGATGACGACTTTACAACGAATATTATGGATTAAGAATACTGATCAGCGATACGGATTTGATATTTTTGGAACATCATGATGTCTTGCCGGCATCATTGAAAACCGTTGACCGCTTCTCTCTTGCAGGAAACTAGCCTATGTTTATGTATACTATGATTGTCCTTTTGAATTTGGTGCTAATACTGTTATGTGGAAAATGGAATAGGTCTTTGGATTATGGACGCGGATATTCTCTAATGGACGACGGCTGGATTATGAATGACGGACTAGACGTTTGTAATTTGAATGTTTTCAAATGACTTCATTCAATTTTGATAGTTGGTACAGTTGGCCACTCATATCCATGCACTTCACCAGGCTGTTTATCAGTTCGGCTTTTGTCTCAGACTGCTCGGCATGAGTCAGCAGTAGTTTCATCACTACTGACATCCACTACGTCAATAGTTGGCTCGACTTCAGCATAACGCAGGATGCCAATAGGATTCTTATGTCTTAATTAAATGTCACTATCACTGAAGTTAACAACTTGAAAAGGAACTTTCCCCGAACATCCACTGCTTAGGTACCGGCGGATAGCTGTTTTTGGTACCTTTGATGGTCGCTATATAGCTGAAATATTGCTGAACGCGACGTTAAACCTTAATTCTCTCTCTCTCTCCCTGAATCCATCCACCCACCACCTGAAATAAACGTGTAGGAATGAGGACTGGCTTCCTTCCTGTTACCCTAACCTTCATGATAGTTTGACTGGAGACTGAGATTTACTCATAAAATGCTAAACAATTGTGCACGTCTGACCAATGTTTCTTGCTTTTTGTCCGAAAACCTGTATATCTAAGGTTAGGTAGCTCAGCTGAGGAATATCCTGTCCATTCGTAGCAGTTATTCGGATTAACTTTCCCACATCTATCAGCTCCAGTCATTCCAAGTATTCCCTGTAGAATGTTTCTGTTATAGTGGAAATCTAGGTACCAGTGTCGGTAAGAATTCGAAGCTCAACTCCGCTTATGTCCAATGAACATGTCCCCATCATTCTCTGTAGGAATGGACCATTCGCATCAAATAAGTCAGCTCCCGCGGTGAGATCCTCCCTGTGATGATTTGTATCCCAGCCACGCTTTTATTATAGATGTTAATGTTGACATAGTGAATGACATGACCACACGGCCTCTAGCACCGTCTTGAGCGGTATTAGATACAAATATTTCAGAGCGATGAATTGATAGACCTATGAAGCCATCTGTTGGTAAATGATGATCTATATGGCCCTGTGACCGCCACTATGCATTAGGGACACTTTAGGTCCGTTAGCCACTTTTCCAAAGAGATATCACCGGTGTTTATTGGTTTATTCTTGAATGGCGTAAGTTGGCGACCTGTCGCCAGC
>JAVTVY010038062.1:0-16624 GCA_036873755.1 Hanleya hanleyi | reverse complement strand
GGAGATATATGGAAACAGGGATGCTATCAGAGATGGGAGATATATGGAAACAGGGATGCTATCAGAGATGAGAGATAGATTATTGGAGTATATGAAAACAGGGATGCTTTGAGAGATGGGAGATATATGGAAACAGGGATGCTATCAGAGATGAGAGATAAATTATTAGAATATATGAAAACAGGTATGCTATCAGAGATGGGAGATAAATTATTAGATCCTATGGAACAGGGATGCTATCAGAGATGGGAGATAAATTATTAGAGTATATGAAAGCAGGGATGCTATCAGAGATGAGAGAAAAATGGAAGCAGCGATGCTATCAGAGATGGGAGATAAATTATTAGAGTCTATGGAAACAGGGATGCTATCAGAGATGGGAGATAAATTATTAGTTGATGGAAACAGGGATGCTATCAGATCAAAGATGGGAGATAAATTATTAGTCTATGGAAGCAGGGATGCTATCAGAGATGGGAGATAAATTATTAGAGTATATGGAAGCAGGGATGCTTACAGAGATGAGAGATCATTTCTTAGAGTCTATGTAAACAGGGATGCTATCAGAAATGAGAGATACATGAAAACAGGGATGATATCAGAGATGGAATATAAATTATTAGAGTATATGGAAGCAGGGATGCTATCAGAGATGGGAGATATATGGAAACAGGGATGATATCAGAGATGGGAGATATATGGAAACAGGGATGCTATCAGAGATGGGAGATATATGGAAACAGGGATGCTATCAGAGATGGGGAAGAAAGTGCTGTGGTCTATGGAAGGAAGGGTGCTAACAGAGATGATATAAATTATTGTATCCTATGAAAACATGGATGTTATTAGAGATGATTGAGACATTATTGTAGTGTATGGAAACAGGGATGCTATCAGTGATTAAGGGAGAAATTATTGTAATCTTCGGAAGCAGAGATGGTATCAGAGATGAGGGAGAACTTATTGTGATCTGTGGAAGCAGGGATGCCATCATAGATGAGAGAGAAAGAAATCAGTAGGGATGCTATCATGAGAGATGAAGGAGAAATTACTTTGGTCTACGGAAGTAGGGGTGCTATCACAGATGAGGATCAGAGATGAGAGAGACATTATTGCTGTGTAATGAAACAAGAATGCTGTCAGAGATGACAGTGAAATTATTCTAGCCTGTGGAAGCAGGGATGCCATCATAGAGGAGAGAGAAAGAAATCAGTAGGGATGCTATCATTAGAGATGAAGGAGAAATTACTGTGGTCTACGGAAGTAGGGGTGCTATCACAGATGAGGATCAGAGATGAGAGAGACATTATTGCTGTCTAATGAAACAGGAATGCTGTCAGAGATGACAGAGAAATTATTGTAGCCTGTGGAAGCAGAGATGGTATCAGAGATGAGGGAGAAATGATGGTAATCTTTGTAACTATAGATGCTATGAGAGAGGAGGTTTAAATTATTGTAGTCTATGGAAAATGGATTCTATCGGAGATGAGGGAGAAATTATTGTTGATGAAAGCAGGGATGTTTCGGAGATGAGGGAGAAATTATTGTAGTCTGTGGAAGCAGGGATGCTATTCAGAGATGATGAGGAAATATTATTGTAGTCTGCAAAAGCAGTGATGCTATCAGAGATGAGAGAATTATAATAGTCTATGGAAGCAGGTATGCTATTAGAGATAAGACATTAGTCTATGGAAGCAGAGAGAAAATACTTTTAGCCAGTTTATTGAAGAGTTTGGGGAGAGGTTATCACAGATGAGCTAGGGAAATATTAATATTATATATGATAATATTCACGGTTATTGATTAGTATTGCAATATGTTCGTGTTTGCTCCAACAACAGAACTCACGCCAGTTAAGACCGAAGCCTAGCATTTAATCCAAGCGGTACCAGAGGTTCACCATAGGGTTCAGCTTCTGTGAATCCCAGAACACGCCAATGAAATGTTGGTCTGAGGTGGAGGGAATGCCACCCCCTTGTGTTGTCACCGTAAGGTATCCGGGGGAGTGTGGTTAGTAACGGTTTAGTCCACGTACCTGGGTCTGCTGCACGGCTGTGGGTTCCCGGCTGGATATATCTTAAATTTTTCAGGTATACCTTTACCCGCTCACACAAGCAGCGAAATCGTAACATCAGTTTCCAGATATTTCACAGACAAACATAAATTTCATTTCTAATCAACATATTTGAATTGATCCGATTCTCCAAATCACGATTGTCTTTCATCAAAAGAAATAGAAAATATCGAAGAAGATTAGCCCACACTATACCAGTTTACCAGTGAATTGTTATTGTTTCCATTTTAATTGTTTGCAAATATTTCCAATCGGTCCAAAAGAGGTGACGATTATATTATATTGGATCTTAAAATTTAAATATATGAATCTGTTATTGGCTATAAAGATGAAGCATGAATTCGAGGTAATAATTTACAATCAATCTTGATCAAATGGAAATGCTTTTGATGCAACTAGAGTATTTGATAATCTTGATGCGTCAAATTCCACCCATGTTCCCCGTGGAAAATGAGTACTAAGCTATACAAACGTCAATATTGTGGGTAACTGATGCTCGATTTCTAACTGCTTTCTAGTACAACATACACTGAAACAAATTGCGTCAACACAATTTTGTGATAAGATAGCTTCAACACTCAACATGGTTTTGTATTGAACTTTATATATCAGCAGAAAATCGGATTGAGTTCAACACGAATCGGTGTTGAATCTAACACAATATTGTCAACACAATTCTGTTGCTAAATTTGCGTTAACACAATTTTGTTCGCAGTGCACGATACTGCGATAATTTACATTGTACATAGCCTAGTCTCAAATAACCAATGCAGATGTGATGATGAAAAGGGTTCAAATCAAGTTTTAACCGGATAATGGGTGTGGTCCATGAAAGTGTCCTTGGCAAGTGTAACTTAAACAACGACATGCATGTGATGCATTCCAATATGCACCAATATGGCATTCAGATTTCTGTAGCGTACATTTTCTAACAGTGGCAGACATTACACATCATCGATTCATTGTTATTATTTGAGACTGGCACATGTATGTTCAACATTAATCCTACCAGGCCTGTGCGTTTGGGGGGTCTGTCCTATACGGGGAGCGGAGGAGGGGGGTAGATGATTGGAACTTGAAGCTATTTTTCGCCATTTTTTTTTTTAGCTTTTTTTCGATATATTTACCACTAAAAAATTGTAGAGAATAATTAGTTGAGCCATGTCAACGAGAAAAAATGCGACAAAATTGTCAGAAAAGACCGAAAACAGGAGTTTTTGAGGACAGACACCTCATAGCAGCCATCTTGAAATTTCCACATGATCCTTTGAACCTAGGAATATGCAAAATTGCCTCAAAATGGCGCCAGTAAGATTCGTGGAAAAGTCAGAAAGTTTGAACTCTCTTTTTTCCCTTCGTTCTGGATCTGGGGTGATGAGTCGGCCAGGTAGGCTTAATATACATTGTAATTGTATGTATGTATCTGCACAGAAATAATCCATCTCACTGACATTTACAGAACATTTGACATAAAAGTGTAAAAGTTTTCCATCGGTTCCAAATGAACATAATTTAGTATTTGACAAGTAACAAACATGTTGATATTTGGGAATCAAGATTTGTTAACAATAATTATTCAAATTTTAAAACTAGTTTCATGGTTGTACCACGCAAACTATTGCAGTGTCGCTCCAATTTTAAGCATGTCTAAGAGATGGATTCAAAATTGTGCAGATCATTCGATATCTGTATACAATTGATATTCTGAAAAGAAGAAAAAGAACAAGAAAGACATAATGAATATCGTTTATGTATGCGTGTTTGGGTGATGTAGTTGGGTGCAAACTTTATTTTCAAACTCTCTCCTGTAAATAAAAGATGGCATACAGTATCGTGCCAAGCAACGTCGTACAGAGTGGCACACATACACTGCTAAAGCAACAAGCTATTTGAAAAAATTACATCAGAACACCATAAGTGTATGTGTATGTCACGTGCAAAATAACAATGCGGATTCCCCATATCCCTTTTACGACATCTTAGCCAGTTTAATGTATCTGATCGATGCTTCCCGGAAAACTTGACAAGGAAGCATTTCTATTGATATTTTTATTTTCTTAATATTAGTGTATTAGTATGTTCTCTGTTAGTAAACAAAAATGAGCATAAAGACGCATAAAGGAAAATTATTAACATAGTCACATTAAAAACATTATCTTGGCGAAATTTAAAATGGCGGCCATGTGATATTAATGTTGTCTTTTGTATACTGTTACGTTATTTTTTTAGGTCAACGAACATAACTGTAGAAACCATACTTCATTAGGTTTTGTATTCAACGTTCCTTGAACAAGTGCAAGACTATAAATAAATTCAAAATGGCGACCATACCTGCCCCCATTTCACCGCCGTTTTGAATTTAACCATGACTCTCGGTGCTGTGGATTATGTAAATGGCCTTGAAATGAACATCAATAATAATAGTAATAATGGATGAAAGATTGATTTGATAAATAAAACACTTTTGAATCAACATAAACGCCTTGATTTATATATGCAAAAAACATTTTAAAAAAAACACAAAAGTTTCAGATAACGCCCACTTGACTGCCATTCTGAATGATGCCATGATGCTTTAAACTGAATATTATGAGAGTAGTCTCAAAATGACCGTAAAATGATAGACTATGATGTCAATTAGATAAGTTGACATATTTAGGGCTCATAAAATACCTTGAATTAGACAGAAATCATTATAAAAAAATTGCATCTTGCTGTACCCCCAATAATCGCCATATGACCTTAAAATGACCTTCGCATAATATACTATGCACTGCAATAGGTCAATTGTTGTCAATTTGAAGTTTCGGGTTCTGAAAATGACTTCAACTTGAGAAAACATTAAAAAAAAGTTTTAGATGACCCGAATATGGTCGCCATTTTGAAATTAGCTATCATGCTCCGTGCTAAAGAAAATTCATTATTATGTTTTGCACATAGGATTATGTGAATGATCTGAAAATGAGCACGACATAATACGCTATCAGGGCAGTTGTGGCAAATTTGGGTAATTTGAGCGTCTCAAAATGACTTGAATTAGACAAAACATGTGAAAAGTTTTAGTTAACACCGTATGGCCGCCATTTTGAATTTAATAATTATGCTGAAAATGCTGCGAATAGTCTCAAATGAGCTATCGCATTAGGCTATGGTGAAAAATAGCCCAATTTGACAAGTATGTTTTTTATGCTTTTAAAATACATTGAGTTAGATAAAAGATCTAGAAAGTTTCAGATGACCCCGTGTGACCGCCATTTTGAATTTGACCATAATGCTTTGGCTAAAGATTATGTGAATGGTCTGAAAAAATCCTCGAACATCAGCCAATAAGCTAAATTTTGAAAATATCTGTTTTGAACTTTAAAAATGCAAGGTATGGAAAAACGCATGTTCCAAATTTCTCAATATAGCCGCCATTTTTAATTCTACTATATCCTTTTCCCTGAGGATTGTGAAAATGAAATGAAAATGAGCCAAACATAAGATGAATTTCCTCAATTTTAGCAAATATATATATTACCATAGCTATGAAGCATACTTGTAGCTGTATAAAGACAAATTTTATAGACAGTGTGCTCAGGCGGGCTCAGTATCTTTAAAGTGATCGTAAACCCTCAAGTAAAGTTTCCATCAAATGAAAGACCATTACAAACAGTGTGGGAAAATATTTATTTTAATTTTTTACGATTTTATTACACAGAGTAAACTGCAATTAAAACATGGTATTCTATGGTGGTCTATTGCAATCATATTTAGGTCCAGTGACGTCACACTGCCTTAATACATATATTTCAGACTTTGTATGCACTTTCCAGTGCTTGATATAAGCTTAAGGTGTGTATACTTTGAGTTTCAACACAGACTCACTGTTCCAATGTGCATGTTTCACCAACATCTGGGAGATGGTGACTCATGAGTGTCAAGTCAATTTGAATCTTGCATTTAGCTTCCCCGATTTTGGAACATGCACATTGGAACAGTGAGTCTGTGTTGAAACTCAAAGTATACATACCATAAACTTGAATCAAGCATTGGAAAGTGCATACAAAGTTTGAAATATATGTATTAAGGCAGTGTGACGTCACTGGACCTAAATATGATTGCAACAGATCACCATAGAATACCATGCTTTAATTGCAGTTTATTCTGTGTGATAAAATCGTAAAAAATTAAAATAAATATTTTCCGACACTGTTCGCAATGGTCTTTCATTTGATCGAAACTTTAGTTGAGGGTTTACGATCACTTTAAAAGCAGCATAATAAATCCAGAAATAATTACCTGATTAGAACATTTATAGGTGAAAAATTTGAAGTAAAATGACAAAAACTTGTTAGTCCGAGCCATATGGTCGCCATTTTGAATTGACTCATGATCCGCTGCATGATCCTCGGTCCACAAGATCTCAGTATTGCCCAAAAAATATTTGCATATATGTTTTACAAATAGATATGAGTCATAGTAATCATCTGTTTGAAATAATGAGTTCAACAAAACAAATGTTTACCATGTGAATAGTTTTTCATCAAAACTGGTTATTTTGCTGCAAATAACGAAAAACTACCGCATTTTATGGTAGATCGAAAATCTAAATTCAAAGTTTTAAGCATCTTTTCATTCGAATATTCAATAGTTTTGTATATTATGATTATCGCATCTGTTTGAGATTTCTGTGATTTGTTATTTGAAGTTAATTGAACTGTTCAAAAGCGACACCAGTTTGTTTACAACAGCAATAAAAATGTCACACCGGCGTCTCATAAACCATTAACAAAAGTGTCAGAGGTAAGGTATAATCATCGGGAAACCATTAGGAATGACCATCCTGCATAATGCAGGTCTGTCTACTCCGTATACTCTCAGAAATATTCAGGGAATACTCCTGAATAGATCAGGCTGCACAAGGACAACTCAATTTCAGGGATTTTACCTGAAATCCAGGGATAATTTCCTGAAATTCGAGTATATCATCCATCAGCTAAATTACCTGAGTTTTAGGGGATTTTAGGTACTTGAATAGGATCGAGAACTTACTAATCAGGATGGTAAATTTGCCTGCTTTCAGGGAAAATCCTCTCATTCAAGGATCTTTCTCTGAAATTCAGGAAATTATCCATGTATTTCAGGTAAAATCCCTGAATTTGAGTGGTCCTTGTGCAGCCTGATTCTATTTAGGATTATTCCCTGGATATTTCTGAGAGTGTACCGCCGTACTACGGTAGTATTTGACAGACAAGCCATGACTAGGGATGATGAGAATGACCGGAAATCGTAAAACAGTGTTGGGTTATTTATGGTATCTCGGGTATATTTTCGTGATTCTAATATAAAAGATGATATAAACTTCCAATGGTCTGTGAAACAGCGGTATAATCAAAAAGGTTGACCTGAAATATATGTACATGTATACGATTGACTGAAAGATCTCACTGCAGATTTGAAAATACGGAATAAACGTTTTGTACGTGAAATATCTATGAGAGGTTAATTATTCACACAGGGGCTCGTTGCCGTTGCTAATTGGTTAATTAGGTTGATTACAGGGGGTTGAGGTAGGGATAATCCGATTATTCCCTACCTCGGTCAGCAGCAGGGAGGGCGAATAGACTAATTTGTGGGGGAGGTGTGGGGAAGCGGGGAGCTTCCCAAGGGACACTAATTTGTGGGGGAGGTGTGGGGGAGCGGGGAGCTTCCCAAGTGGGGGGCTGGGCGCATACTCTGTAGAGCCTCGGGACGGCCCACCACCCTTGCCAGCCCAGGCTCTACGCCGCAACCACCTATTAAACATACAGAATCGATGGAGATACCAGAGGTACGATGAAGTGGGGAGAAGAGAAAAAGAAGAAGAAGAAGAAGCAGAGACCTAATCAGGATACTCGTCGTCGATTGAAGGCTCGTGGACAAGAAGAAGAACGCCATATTGTAGACGATGAAATGGCATCGCTCGATCCTTCATATCAAGGGATGTGGTATCGTAACAAACTGTGGTTCATCACCGGTGAAAGTGATTATTGCATGACTTGAACAGGCTGGGGGAACAGCAGATAGCGTGGGGTGCCTAGAGGATTTCTAGGGTGTCGGATTTTTTTTGTGGAATCTGTTCAGAGAGCAGATTTTTTGACAGAGATTATCAGGACAAAAAAAACCCAGGGGGGGGCATACCAAAAAAAAAATGGTGGGGGGGGGGCGAGTTAATCTACGCCGGGGGTCAAAAAATGCAAAACCGGTGTGTCACGTCTCACTGAGTCCCCGTCACATAGCTTCGTGGCTTGTGACGTATTCCTCTTCACATAGCTTCATGGCCATGTGAGGGCTTGTTTTTTATTAAATAATTTTTCGGGACTCAATTGCTCTTATAACTCTCCTCCGTTTAATCCTAGACAATTCGAAATGAGTCTAAAATTTTTGTGAGAAGAGCTCGGAACAAGCATTCCAAGAGCAGTCAGGTAGGGATCGAACCCCCTTTTGTGAGACGTGACTGGAAGACCCGATTATCATTTCGCATGGCCTCGCCTTGGGCTGTCTTCCACGG
The DNA here is from genome assembly GCA_036873755.1 of Hanleya hanleyi. NCBI lineage: Eukaryota > Metazoa > Mollusca > Polyplacophora > Lepidopleurida > Hanleyidae > Hanleya > Hanleya hanleyi. The sequence goes on along the minus strand of JAVTVY010038062.1, from coordinate 8,018 downwards.
ACGGTAATAAGTCCTCTAAATAACACATTTATACCTCCCAAAATTACCTTCGGATTTTCGAGCCAGTTGAAGTTGAGTGGATAGCCAGTTTGATGTGAAGTGGATAAGATCCAATATAGGACTGATCAGCCCCGTATATCGGTTAAATAGATCTCGACATATAGCGATCTTCAACATGTTTTAACGTAATGGACGACGTGTTGTGCAATAGCAGCCTTAACTATGGTTTGTGGGTCATAGCGATATGTAGGTCGCCAGGTGTGAGGTACAAATAACAGCTCGACCCAAATATTCAAGCCTGAAAGATCAACACAGAAAACTAGGGCAGAGCATTCATTCACAGACAGAAGGCTTGAGCAAATACAGTGTTAGTAGAACACACCTAAAGCTTATTGAGAGAAGTATATTTACACATTCAATAGCTGCACGCAGTGTTATAGTATGGTGGGTAAGAGGCGATATAAAGCGCCTACTTCAATATATCGGCAGGAGGATTCCTTGCTTAATTTTTACACATTCAATAACCGCACGCAGTGGTATAGTATGGTGGGTAAGAGGCGATATAAAGCGCCTACTTCAATATATCGGCAGGGAGGATTCCTTGCTTAATCAGCAAGTCTTTCGTGGCTAAGGCAAGGCCGACGTCGGCAATAAGCATTCCTACGTCATAGCCGGTGTAATCCAACTTGGGGGCAGGGCCTTTCCAAACAATTTTGCCCAGACGAGCATAACCTATCGCTAAACCGCTAATGACAGCGGCATGATAGGCCATGTTGGCTAGCATTTTACCATCGATCGACGACATGTCTTATTTGCAGTGTCAGCCATGGCTTTAACATGATATGCTAATGCGCCGAAAAAGGTTCCGGGTGGCAGGGGCTGCGCATGGCGTCTTTAATACTCCGCCTGTAGAAAGCAGTTTATCGAGATTCTACCTCGATTGCCCTGGCAAACTGTTTCCTTGCTTCCTCCCTGCCTTGCTTCAGAAGTGCGTTTTTTTCTTCCTGGCTGATATGGGATGCTTTCAACGATTTAGCCCTGATCGCGTTCTTCATTGCATCATATTTAGTTTTCTCCGCTAGGATGTGACGGAACTCGCTATCAGAGATCTTGTTATCCACAAGTGCCTGCGAGATGACGCTAGGACGCGAATTTCATCGCGTTTTTTAGCTTTGATGGTCAGGCGTCGAGATATGGATTTGCAGGCTATTCCTGCCAAACCACTCGAAAGAGCCGAGACCTCAAGCACCACAACAACGGGTGCGGCAATTATAGTCGATAAGAGGCCAACGCCAGTTGCGCCGAGGCCCAAAGCCACTGTGGCAAGCGCAGCGTCAACGCCATCTAGAGCATTCACCGCTTTGCGGTATTTTTTGTACAAACTCGACCGGGAATCACGATCTTGGGAGAGTTCATGTTGTATATCACAGATGTGCTTTAGCCTGTAATCATGCGCGGATTCGGCCTCGTCCAATGTTTGATATAGTCCCATGATGAATCTATATGCTATTGTCAATTATCTCTAGTTCGAGTGTATCCAAGGGGCGGTTAATCACCTTGAGAGTTTTTAAGCTGACGCTTTCAGTTAGGAATATTTTGTCCACGCCCACATTGTTCCCTATTCGTGTATTTACACCCTCTAACGACACATGCGCGACAGGCCTTTTATTTGCGCTAAGTTTAATGAAGATCCGCAACTCTTGACCAGCGTGCTTATTCTGCCATTTTATTTGGAAATCTGTTAGTATGTCCACGAAAGTGTCGTGAGCGGGAGCAGGCGGTAATAGTATTGCAGCAAAGATAGTTGAGTCTGGAGGAAGAGTGGTCAGGACGGGGAACGTCGTATTGATTACTAGAGCCCCTCGAGGAACAGTGCTTTTTATATAGAATTTCCCATCCTGGAGGTGTACTTTGACATTGTTTTCAAACGGACTATAGGACAGGAATGCCGTACCTCGATTTAAAACTTTTCTCACAAGCCCGATTTTATCGATCTGTACTCCCGATTCGACCACAGCAAGGTCAATGAGCCAGCCCATATTGTCACTTTCGGCGAGAGTCCATTGTCCGTCTGCTTTTTTCACTACACTGTATCTCACGTGCGTCCGTGTTTTGCCGCGCTAATATCTTCAAGATCTTTGAAACTTAGATCCGGGGATCTTCCTGGCGTAAGTTTCTTTCGATGGTATACGCCGTTTTTGAACTGAAAGCCGTAGACGCGGTCATTGTGACCCTCGTCGCCAAACCCTTCGGTATCCGCGAGATCGCTTCAGGCTAAATCACTGCATCTGGGCCCAGCGGATTCAACCATCGTTGTCATGAATACCCAGAGTTACACTCAGATAAGCAGTCTTTACAAGTGTACCTGATCTATCTAACAGGGAGAACGTTAGCTGTGGGATAGGGCCAGATATTAATGGCTTATACTGTGGATTAGGGAAAGAAATGGTTTTTCGGCAGTTTATTCCCTCACCGGTCACAGCTATAGCTCTGATAAGAGTGGAAGGGTAGGCCACACAAGGGTATGCAGTGCTTGTGCCAGCCGTCTCCACTGCCTTCCCCACTAGATTGTGCGATGTGCTCACCTCACCCAGGTGAGCGAACACTTCTTTATTGGGTGCTAGTGTGGGGAAGCTGTCGCCCTGCACTGTCTCAGTCAGGATACTGTCAGGATTTGAGAATTCCAGGAGCCGCGCAAGGCCAAACAGTTGTATGCTACTGTCGGTCGTCAACGTCAGTCGACCGGTGGCATGGTTTATCTCCAGGCTCGCCTTGTGTGGCTTGAAGACCTCTTTATTAAGGGAACAGACATTGTAATAACCGCTAGGGACAGCCACAAGCTTTCCGCCAACAGAGAAGCTAGTTCCGGCTGGGACGTTCTCCCATAGTGGGTAGAAAGTGAGCTCGAGCAGTGCTACTTTGTATTGTCCGTTTTGGTTCTTGAGCGCATGCGTAAGGTCGACTGCTGCGCCATTTTGAATGTTGCTCAGTGTTACAAACATAGTAGCCGGCCACACGAAGTGCTAAACCAGCAAGGATTGCGCATGGATAATAGACACGCCTTTAGCTTCAATACAAAGGCCACCTACCAAGCGGCCGGGGTGTACACCGCTGGAACGAGTGTTACTGGGACGACATTCACTCACCAAGACATCCTGGTGAACACAGAAAGTGGTGGCTTTGCGGCCCAGTTTCCTGATGTATTTGTGAAATACTGCCTGCCTAAAGTGAAAAGCGACCAGCTTGTTCAGGCATGGCGCTCTAATCCCTTGCAGTTTTGGCAGAATCAGCTGAATTTCGCCGTGTGGTGCGCCACGACCGGCTGCGGCGTGTCTGTGAGCGACCACCTAGCCGCTGGCGCAGGAACTGCTAGCCACATCCGGGCCCTCCACACCTTTCATGTCTACTTTCAGATCAGGCGGATCCTAAAAGAGATCCAGGCCCCGCTCCCTCAAGACGACGCCTGGGCGGCATTTAATAATCCATTTGACCGCAGAGCATATGAGCGCATCTGTGCAGAGTTTGGGGTGTCGCCGCATGCCGATTGGAGACAGCAGCAGAGCGAAAACAGCGGGATAGGAACGATTTACTTCTATGCCACACACGCAGGCTACATACGACTTCCAAAACCGTACGACCCAACCTGGCATTCGTTTACTTACCGGAAAAAACACTTTCACATTGACTACATTGCGCAGGGATCGGAGGCTGACAAGGCGTGGACAACGTTCATGCTGGACAGATCGGAGGGCTTCACACATGCAGGCGTCGAGCGTGTTAATGATTCCTTTCGAACGTATGTATGGGCCATCCTCGGCGCCCAGGCTCAGACGCGCACACGGATCTTAGGAGAGGGCACAGCATTTGACGCGCAGAAGGAGTTTCTCGCCAACATCGAGGATGCGGTCTCCTCTCCAGTTGACCTCTCATCAGCGATAAAACGCTACCAAGACGTCCTGCAGTATGCAGGCTCCAAAGTTAACTATGTGTTCGGAATCGGTCTGTACATGGCGCCCAGTGACATGTTGCTCCGCATAGGCCATATCGCCGGTTACAACAATGAGATCGTAGTTGCAACAGAAAATCAAAAACTGGGCGAGAACGCGGACGTTAACGCAACAGTCGCTCCTCCAAACACAGAAGGAGATACGGGAGAAAAAGGAGTGGTTCCCACGGCGAGTGGCAAGACCGCGACGCTGGATCATGCCAAGACCGCGACGCTGGATCATGCTGTTCCCACGGCGAGTGGCAAGACCGCGACGCTGGATCATGCCGTTCCCACCGCGCCAGTTCACTCCTCGCGAGATGTCGCTGCCTCCACGGTCCCAGCTAGTCAACATGACGACGAAAAGACCGCAATCATCGTCGGTGTCATCGTAGCTGGGCTGGTGACCATTTGGCTATTTCGTTAGCCAGGCGCGAGTCACCACATAAAGCAGCCCCGCAGCCGCAACAACCAAGGACAACATATTCTCTGCAAGCCATCCAGCAGTTTTCGCCATAAGGCTAAGAAGCCAGGAAACAATGCTCCCAATTATGCCGGGCAGCGCCGTCGCGGCTTTTCCGGCAAGCTTTGCGAGGATTCGGCCGAGGGCGTGTAGGTGTTTCTTGACCCACTCTTTTACAGTCCCGCTCGTCGGAACGCCTGGCTTGGAAGGAGTCGGTGTTGGGGCCGGGGTGCCCCCGCCCGTCAAAGCAAGCACTAGCGTGGACACGGCTAAGCCCAGCGCAATGAGGATGCTAACAATGGTTACCCCCTGCTCTCTGAACAATGTGCGAAGTCGCTCAGCCAGGGTAGTGTCTTCGTTCAGGACGCGGTTTATCGTCTCACGGATTCTGTTAATCTGTGAGCGAAGAGCCTCCCGACTGGCAGTTGCAGCCTCAAGGCGGGTGGCCCGCTCATCCTTTAGTTCTCGAACACGCTCCGCAACGCGCCTTCGAGAGTCTGCGTCATCTGCGTCAGTCTCATTCAGTTTTCCTTCCTCGAGAGCAATGCGGTCATCCAATGCTGACAGCTTGGCCAGGTTGTTGGTGAGCTCACCCCGAATGGTCTGGAGGGCTTTGTCAAGCCCACGCAGCTCTCGGAGATTTAAAGGGGGGTCGCTCATGGTGCCGAGGACTTCATCGATTTGCGCGTCCGTGAAGGCCGTTTCCATTTTCTCAACAGCGTCTGTGGCTACCTTGGCTCTTCCGTCGAGGTCCTGGAGTTCAACGCTTTCGACCGCCGCTGCAGCCCCACCAAGTTCTTCGCTCGCTGTCTGTAGAGCTACCACAGCCTGAGGGGGCAGCTTTTCCGATGCCTTACGGCGCCAGTCTGTAAACCCTAGTTCATCCCGAATCGCGTTGATACCGCCACGCTTCCCAGCTACCGTGGACAGGGAGAGAGGTCGGCCTGTACTCCGGTTAATTAAGTCCAAGTTGGGGTAAGCCACAAGGCGCAGCTTCCCGTCAGTCGTGACTTCAAACCTCGGGTAATCCCTACCTAGGTTGGGAGTAACCCCCTTCTCTGCCTGGTAGTAGTCTCTCGCTGGAGAGAGACAGGGCGCTCACGTTCCTGCGCTTGCGCGACCGAAGGGCCCACTCTGTCTGTTGACAAATCGACATCGTCCGTTTCCTCGTCCCTCGTTTCCTCGTCCCTCGTTTCCTCGTCCCTCGTTTCTGTCTCGTCGAGATGGACGGTATCAAAATCATAGTCCTCCATATTGAATAGTCCGCCATATTGAATAGACACAGCTTATCACTTCAACAAGATGGCTTCTTCACAATACGGTCGCAAGCTTAATCCCTACCGCAGACTTCGCGAGCCACTTGGAATCAAGGGCGTTTGCCAGGCAGTTGTGATCACAAACAACCCCAGCACTATCGATCAGAACCAACAGCTACTGGTGCGCCTTCCCAATCTCGGAACGAACGATGTTATCGTTCCGGGGACCGCCTGCCTCGCCTTCAACATCGAACTGAAATCATCCGACGTGAATCGAACCGTGGTTCAAAATTTGGGCCGCGCAATCATAAAGAAGACAACAATCAAAATCAGCGGCAATGAGGTTATGAGCATTGACGACTCCGACGTATACTACTGCTATCGCGACCTGTGGAAAACAGCCAAAGAGCGCGATAATGCAGCCTACCAGGGTATAGATACTGGCAGAACCCAGAACACGACAAGGCTTCGGGTTGGTGCCGGGGATGCTGAAAACAAGAAAACAGATAAAGCCATAGCGCGGGCATACGGCAACCGCTTCTTTGTCCCGCTTGACTTCGAGTTGCTGGACAGCCACATGCCTTTCTACCAAAGTGCGCTTAGTGATCGTCTGGAGTACGAACTGACATTCAACGACTACAGTCGCGTGATCGTCGCAGAGGATGATGAAGCCGCCAGTTACAATATTGACAACGTCTGCCTGGAGTTCGAAATGGTCACGCAGAATGATCTCGCTAGATTGATCCGAACCCAGTATGCAGGCCGCCTAGCCATCCTCTACGACAGGGTGCTCCACCACCGCAAACTGACACTTAACAAGTCTGACACTCTCTGGAACATCAACGTGAACGTGCCCGATCGCAGCATGAAGGGCATTCTTATGCTGTTCGAAGAACCTGTCCCCTGGAAGCGCGACACTGAGGACTTCTATAATCCGCTCATCACGAAGGTAGAGGTGTGCATCGAGGGGGTGCCGAATCAGCTGTACAGTCAAGGACTGAGAGCGCACCAGCTGTGGGATGAGACCAAGAAACCAAGAGTTCGCAGCCGGTAGTAAACGTCAATTCGAGGTTGCAATGGCCGCAAAAGACCTGAATCTGGCAGACGTCTCCCTGGGGGAGTTCTTGACCGCAAAATATGCACTATGGCTGGATCTGCGAGTCACGGACGATGACGGACTACATGGGAGCGGCCGAAATGTGATGAAAGCCAGCGAGGGCATCACCATCCAGATCACAAAGGAAGCAGAGCCGGCCGGCGTATTGAACGTTTATCTGTACATCGTCATGGATGCACAAATGCATATCGAGGATGGCCGATTCAAAGAAGTGCTCTATTAATGGCGCAGCCCCGCTGCTTCCCAAAGACCCCCACTCCGCTATTATATGTGGCCAGACAGGGTGTGGTAAGACGGTTTTCGCCCTTGACCTGCTCGAAGGCCACTTCCGTGGTGTCTTTGAGCACATCGTCATCCTTTGTCCCACGATTCGCTACAACAGCACCTACCTATCCCGACATTGGGTCTGGGCTGACCCCGGCGAGCGTCTCCACGACTATCTGCGAGCATTCTATCGCCTATTTTTCCGGAGAACACACTTTGTACATCATTGATGACTGTGCCGCAAGCAAGGCTCTAACCAAAAAGAAAGACAGGCTGTCTGAGCTAGCCTTCAGTGGCCGCCACACAGAGCAGATCGTTTGGGTGCTGACCCAGAAGTACAACTCGGTCTTGAAGGATCTACGAGAGCAGACGCGATGGTGCGCCCTTTTTCATTGTAAGGACCGCGATTCTTTTGAAGAGTGCCTCCGCGAGAACGATGTTATTCCAACAAGAGATGAGCGACTCAAAACTAGGGCGCTGCTGGCAGAGACAAAACATGCAAAACTCCTGTTAAAAACTGACCAGCCGACTGCATATATGGTTGTTGTTTAGGCCGTAAATGTTGTTAGTGCTACTGCTTTGCCAGATTCTTACTCTCGGAGCCTTCGTGTATATCATCTACGAATATACGAAATTGAAGAGATACGTAAGTCATAGTATGAACCTTTGTCAGCGGTACGCGCAAGTGATCCGGGCCACGCACGTAGCAAACATGGATTGCGATGAGATTATTGACGAGCTGTTGGAAGAAGAGGCCGGCGGTCGTGCAGCCAAGGCGGCTACATCTAGTTGCCATGACGGCGCGGAAGCTGGAGCCGCAGGGTCTCGCTCAAGCTCCGTAGGGGCCGCCGGGACGACTAGTGATAGTAAACGCGAAAGACTAGCAGCGTTGGCCGCCGGAGGACAGGCCAAGGAGTACATGGGGAGGGTCAT
>JAVTVY010038061.1:0-15747 GCA_036873755.1 Hanleya hanleyi | reverse complement strand
TTATCTGTGCATGCTGGCTGCACATAATTGCTGGCTCAGCTCATTTCGGATAAACTCCTATCTAACTTCAGCTGTTATATTGAACCCAGTGTGATTCTGGTAGGAATCCATGACATTACGACACACCATTTTGGTAAGGGACCTTTCGACACCGGACATTTCAGCACCTGATATTTTGGCATAAAATGAAAGGTGCAACTGTTTGGCATTCAGCAATTTTTATATTCATTACATTTTTTTTGAAAGATTTTAATAGTCTTTTTTTAGGGACAAAGTCAAGGCTACAAAAATTTTGCATGTGACATTTTGACAAGCTTTTAAAAAATATGTTCATTCTATGTTTTCATTGTCGTTTTTCTTAGGCACAAAGTGAAGTGTGTGACATATCTGCAACTGTTTTTCACATCTGCGATTAATTTAATTATACATTTTTATCTCGCCTTACGAAGTAAAGGGGAGATATTGTCGGTGTCCCCTGCCTGGAAATGATAAGGTTTTTAGCAAATTCAAAAAATATATAGAAAAATTAAAAAAAAAAATATGGAGGGTGGGTATTCCACCTGGGGGTACTACTCCTGGGGTGCTCCAATGTTAAAATCCCTATGATAGACTTTTGCGTTTAGCTGAAGTTTACATGTACATGCACATAGAAAATTTGCTGCAGTTGTCAGCTGTCATTGGATGATTACGAAATGTGGTACACATGTTTCTTATGATTAGAGGATGTACCTGTGCTATTTTTGAGATGAAATATTAATTTTTCTCCAAATTATGGCAAATGATAAGAGTTTTCTGTTTAGCCGAATTGTACATGTAGAGGCTATACATGTAGGCCTCTACATGTATACATCTACATCTGTACTTAGAAAGTTTGCTGCAGTTGTCAGCTGTCATTGGATGATTATGAAACATGATACACATATTTCGTATGATTAGAGGATGTCCCTGTGCTATTTAGGAGATGAAATATTGATTTTTGTTCAAATTTTGAGGGTTTTGTCTGAGTAATCTGTCAATGATAATGTACATGTAAACCTGCACATGTAAAGTTGCTGAAGCTGTCAGCTTTCATTGGATGAGTTTGACATTTGCTACAAAGTTCATTGTGATTTGAGGATGTGCATGTGCTATTTAAGAAATATGACATTAAATATGAATTTCTGTAGGGCGTACGTTTCCATTGGTAAGGTTTTTGTTGTGCAAAAATTTACATGCAGATCTGTACATGGAAAGTTTGCTGAACCATTCGTGGGATAACTATAAAACTTGGTGGACATGTTTTATCACTATTTCCTTGATCAGACACCTATCAAACTGTGTCCACATGGCACTGACCTATCCAGCCATAATCCTACATGGGACTGACCTATCCCGCTGTAATCTCACACAGGGTTAGCCTATCCAGCGGTAATCCCACATGGGACTGGCCTCCCCAACAGTAATCCAAAACGGGATTGCCGTATGCAGCAGTAATCCCACACTGGACTGCTTATGCAGCAGTAATCCCATAGAAGTCTGACCTATCCAGCAGTAATCCCATACGAGACTCGCCTATCCAGCAGTAATCGCAGATGGGACTGGTCTATCTAGCAGTAATTCCACTTGGGACTGGACTATCCAGCAGTAATCCCACATGGGACTGGTCTATCCAGCAGTAATAACACACGGGACTGGCCCATCCAGCAGTAATCCTACACAGGACTGGCCTATCCAGCAGTAATCTCGCATGGGACTGACCTATGCAGCAGTAATCCCATGGCACTGACCTATCCATCCTACAAGGGATTGGCCTATCTGGCAGTAATCCCACATGGGACTGATGTTATTGTCTGTACCAGATAGTCTATTCCAGACATTATTGTCTGTACCACATCATCTATTCCAGACGTTATTGTTTGCTCTATATTTATGCATTCAATACTGCTGCAGCTTTGGTGAATGACCCCGCAAGGCGAGATGTTGGGTTCTCAGAACGCTTGTTTATGGTGAATATCATAATTATTGAATTACATTGTGTAGGGAGAGACGGGGCTGGTTGGAACATTATTTTTTTTTTATGAAAATAAAAGACAAGGTAGAAAGTTTTATGTGAACTTAAAATGGTTATATATAGATATGATATAGTACATTGTAGGGCTATCTACATGTACCACCCACCAATATTAAGTCCAAAGTATTATGTAAACAGAATGGTTCTCTGTGCCAGATTATATGTTGTAAGCATGATGAACAGCTAAAGCCGAATACTGTTTTGTTTCAAAAACGCAAATATGCTAATTGTCCCCCCAACACCCGAAGGGCTGAAGGACTGGCCTATATTATTGGGGTCTGTCCGTCCGTGCAGATTCATTTCCAGACAATAACTCCTGGAAAACTGAACAAATTCTTTTCAAATTTGGTATGTGGGTACATGTATCTCGCATCAAGATCTTGCTTGGGACTGTTTTTCACACCGATTCGCCTATAGGTGGCGCATATGCCACCTGGGGGCCAAGTTAAAATTTCATATCTGGACAATAATTTTTGAAAAACTGTTCAAATGGACTCTTTTCAAATTTCGTACATGGGTACCTTTCCCCAAGATCTCGCTTGAGATTGTTTTTCACGCCGGTTCGTCTATAGGTGGCACCACCTGGGAGCCAAGTTGAAAATATCGTTTCTGGAGAAATAACTTCTGAAAGAATTTACGGATTGTTATCAAATTTGGTATGTGGGTCACACCTCTCCTCAAGATCTGACTAGGGATTGTCTTTCACGCCGATCCGCTTATAGGTGGTGCAACTTGGGGGCAAAATTGAAATTTTGTTTCTCATTGTGAATTACAAAGCGTCTGATCAAGTCATTCATAATCAGCAAGTAGTCCATTCAGAATAATCAAGTTCCCTTCAATCCAAAGACCTGTTCATTTCCATATAGCAGTATTAGCGCCAAATTCATAAAGACCAAGAAGTATACTGCTTATGAGGCTGCTCTGGCGAAAGGTCAACAATTTCAATATTCCCGACGGCATCTGTGTTCCAAATATCGAATCCGTGCTAAGCTGGAGTCAGTGTTAGTAATCCATAATAATTGATTGTGAGTCCGTCATCTGCTTTGAAAAACCTGAGCGTTGCTCCAATTTGGTATGTGGGTACCTTGCCTCAAGATCGCGCTTGAGATTGTTTCTCATGCCCACCCACCGATAGGCAATGCCACCTGTGGGCCAAGTTAAAATTTTATTTCTGGAAAATAGCTTCTGGAAACCGGATTGTGTTATGGCAAATTTGATAATTGTGAGTACCTTGTTATTGGATCTCACGTGCGATTGCTATCCATGATGGGTAAGCCAAATCAATTGCTTCAATGTCGGGGAACGTCAAGTCCTTGGGTTTCATTTTAATTTGCATAACCCCAATCTAAAAAAACTCATTGTTCGACCAATCGTCACCAGACCTCTGGGATTCTGAGAGAAATATTCCTATGCCTCTTAACCAGTGAGCCAGTCAGGCCCTGCAATTTCAGAGTCTCCTCATGATTCTGGAATGGTTTTGCTAATCTTTCTAGCAAATATAGCAATTTATATATAAATTGCTGTTGTTGTTGGAACATGGTCCAACCAGTTGCTATATCAATTGGAATTGGTTGGACCATATTCCAACTTAATACCCCAGCTTCCGAGTTCCAACCAGCCCCTAAAGCAGCTTCAGTATTGGTCAAGGTCAAATTTTCAAAAAAAGAGCTGATCAGTCTAAACAAAAGCACCTGTTTAAAGAGGAGTACCGATAGTATCCGCAGACGACAGTTTCCCCATCAACATTTTTCTCCACGACAGTATTCCCACAAGACATTTTCCCCAGGTGACAGTTTTTGTTATTTTTTATTATTTTAAACTAGTGCTGTAATATCTTGTTAACTCTAAAATATTGCATCTTGATAGTGGTATGATAATGGGGATTGAATAAAACATAAAACCTAATATATATTGTATTTGGGTATTTTGTCCTCTGGGTGTTTGTCCACTGGGTGTTTGTCCACTGGGTGTTTTGTCCATGGGTGTTTTGTCCAAGGATCTTTTGTCCTCGGGTGTTTTGTCCCCGGGTGTTTGTCCCACACCTGCATATTTTGTAGACCAATTTATCCTGACATCTCGGCTAATAAACGATATATAGTCTAAGCAGATTTTTAAGTGACCCTACTTGTATCTACATGTACGTGTATATGTAATTTACTAGTATTCTGGTTACATGTGGTTTGATCACGATACTCTTATAACAGACTTATGGCAGTATCTTTAATGCTCTGATGAGATGACCATGCCTCCCTTATAACTGAATCAGAGACCATCAGACATTCCCAATGCAAACACAATACCAAGATCTCCTGACAGTATACCCTGGCAGTTCAGCATAGCATTAGAAAGGCCGGCTTGTCCTGTTTAAAAGCTTTAGGATTTGACCTGCTGGCAAAGTGCAGTCTGTTGGATCAACTTTTATTATCTCAACCACATGTTGGTCAGTATCTGTCAGTGGGCTTGTTAGTGACTATTTATGGGTATCAAGTGGCTATCAGCTCAAACAAAATTAGATGTCCTGGTGTTTATCACCTTTGAAGATGCTAACTGAGAAGTGGTTTTCTAACCAGCAAATAAACATTATGAGTGTTATTTGCAAATACAGAATAAGTGACTGTGCCTACCAGTTAGAAATTGAAATTGGTAGATACAGACAGTTAGATGGAGGTGACAGACTTTGTAAACAGTGTCCAAGAAAGGTCATTGAGTATAACATGATTTTATTCTGGTCTGTCCTAAATATATTACACCTAAAAAAAATGCTTTTGAATCAATTTCTAATCTGTGTACAAACTTTCATTCTCTAAGTAGCACAGTGAAGTAAATTTATTCTGGGAAACTGCTCCACAGACGTGCTTATTACAAATATCAGATTGATGTTGCTTGCGTGCTAAAAGTTGAGTGATCAGTAAGTTAATTCATGCAGTGTGAAAAATCCTACATTTGTGTAAGGATCATGTCAAGCTAATCATATGCACATTCATGTATGTCATAGTGATGTGGTTATATTGAATTATGTCAGCTTCGCGTCAGGACTCGTGTGAATTTTGCTTTATTTTGCCTTGTACTAATCTGCCATGTTTGGCACCTTCAAGTTGTTGTTCTTAAATTGAATGACTATACTACCAGTCTACTGATTGTGCTGATGTGTCAATAAAAAAGTAAAAAATAAAAAAGGTATGGAAGTACAGGCAGTGGATTGTTACCAAACTTTTCCATTGATGGAGAGAGAACCTCAGTCATATTTTATAAGTCAAATTCTTGGGGTTTATATTATGAATTCCCTGATCAGGAAACCTGGGTCTGTTTCCTAAACAGGGAAGTCACAGCCTGTTTCCTAATCAGGGAACTAGGAGACTGTTTCCAAATCAGGGAACCCAACAATTGTTCCCTAAACAGGAAATATTTGCAAGTTCCCAAATCAGGGAACAAACTAGCAGGTTTCCTGATTTGGGAACTCATTCCCTGAATGGGACATAAGTTCCCCATTTTGGAGTTGGACCGGACTGACAATTTGATAATTTCTGGTATTATTGTTTGTCAAAGTTGAACATCGAGATCGTGAGTGAATTCTGTTTGTCTGCGGTAATGGACAACTTTTGTATGTTTTATAAGACAATACGTCATCTCCATCGATCAATCTTACCAGTTGCGATTAAATACTTGTTCTTGCTCTTAAACCAGTCGTTATCGTTACGTAAAGTTCGCTCATCTTTAATGAATCCACATTTGTGCACAATTTTTGGCGGAAGATTTCTTCGCTGACCGCCATGTTTAGGAAATGCGGAAGCGAGGCTCTCTACTCACGAAGCAGTTTCCAATTAATTTTGACTAACTTTCGCAGATTATCATTAATTATAAATGATTGAAATAATTAGCTTTGATAATTGAGATCCCTATTCAGCTAAGATTGCGAACAATTAGTTCCAGTTAATGAGTAATGATGGTAAGCTCTTCTGAGGTTTCCAGGATATGGAAGTGCACAGAACTCCGATAGGTGGCGCTAACGTTGCACGAGCGGGAAAGTATAAATTACGTTGACAGTCGGAGGTTCGTCACTTGGTATCAACCGAGTCAGCTGCACAGGCGGTGAATACAAATATCCTGTGAGTACAGCCAACGATATTAAAAGACCCCAGCAACCATTCACTACTATGTAAATTAAAAGAAAGGGACCAGTACAGCAAGGAGTATACCAGAATAAGCTGATAGTCCATCAGTGTCTATATCAATGTACAGCCCCTAGAAAAATATCTGGAACCCCGAGATAAATTTCTGGACCCCTAGATTTATTTCTGGATGAACGTACGGTAAGTTCCCTAAGTATTCGTGACCGGAAGTGAATATCGCAGTCGTGAAAAACTGACCACTTCCGAATACTTTGTGCAGGTCAGTTCAGGAAAACGGACGTTTTCGTAAATTTAGAGTCCCCATATTGACGGAGCTTCTCGACTTTGGGGCACACTGCGAACAGGCAGGTTAGCGTGACGAGAAGAGCGGCATGTTATGCCCGTTTCACGAGTGTAGGAACGGGCTGCCATACTGTCCGGACGGCCCAGTTGGTAACAGTTCGTTTGGTTACGTTGGTAACAGTTCGTTTGGTTACTAGTCCCCAACTTCTAAAATGTCTATCAATAAAAAAAAACTGATTATTCGTACAACATTACATTGTTTGCTAATTGGAATGTTTTATCCACGGCTTTATTGTGTTATCAATCGTGAACGCGTAACCCCCATATGTTCCCCAAAGTAATAATTGAATCAAGCCTTTGTGTCTATTAATAGCCTGTACATCTCCGCTTGCATGGGGCCTAACAAGGGGGCGTATGCACACTGCATAACTGTACTCTAGAGCAGGCGATGCCTCTCTTCATAAAATAACCTTGTTTAATTGAAATGAATATCTTCCAACATTTATCCGATGATTATGTAAAACTTCTTTAGGATATACATTGTGTGTAACAAGCTGAAAATATTGTAAATAGGTTTGAAAGAGAGTAAAACGGCTATTGAGCGGCGCTTTATAGGAGATTGTTCATAACCGGGTTGGTATTTCATAATATCCCACGCCTCTGTCTAATTTGAACGCTGGAATAAGAACGTTCTTTTTCTGACGCTCCTTTTTCTGACGGGATAGTGTTCATTTTCCGACTGCCTGACGTTCGTTTGCTGGGAGAAAAAGAACGAGTACGGGTTCATTTTCTGACGCCTTCTTTCAGTTTGAAAGTGAAAACTTTTGACACGCTCTCGAACTCATTGATGCGGATGTTTTTCCCATCCCACAACTACATTTGCCCACAATATTATCAATCTCGCGACCACATAAATGGGGGACTTTCGAATAGTTAGGACCGCGGTTTTTCACGAATGGGCCGTTTTCGATTACTTAGGGAACAGTGTCACGTGACCTGGCGAAAAATGCCCGTTTTCGAATTTACTTAGGGTCGCGAATACTTAGGAAACTTACCGTAATAGACAACAGGAGTGCACATTCAGTAGTCAATAGGCTAGAATGTAAACTCAAGCTGTCTAATCCAGATTTCCAACCAACACATGTCTAAAATTATCGATGATTGATTACTGGACCCAAGATTGAGTACTGGAAACAAGATCTACTTCGGGACCCCTGGATTTATTTCTGGACCCTTGGATAAATTTCTGGGTGATCATAATAAACAGCAAGGGTGCACATTCAGTAGTCAATAGGCTAGAATGTAAACTCAAGCTGTCGTTTCCACAGTTATCATCAACCCATATCTAAAATTGCCAAGACTGAGTACTGATAACAGGATCTATTTCGGGACCCCTGGATTTATTTCTGGACCCCTAGAATTATTTCTGGATGATCATAATAAACAGCAAGGGCGCACATTCAGTAGTCAATAGGCTAGAATGTAAACTCAAGCTGTCTATTCCAGAGTTACAACAAATGCACGTATAAAATTATCAACAATTGATTACTGGACCCAAGATCGAGTACTGAAAACAGGATCTATTTCGGGACCCCTGGATTTATTTCTGGACCCCTAGATAAATTTCTGGATGAACAAAATATACAGCAAGTGAGCACATTCAGTAGTCAATGGGCTAGAATGTAAACTCAAGCTATATATTCCATGATTATTTGTCTTCAACTCATATATTAATGCTGATATCAATGACAGCCCCGGATACCAGTGCTACATGATTCTAGGGATAAGTCATACACGAATATAAACAGAATACATTTCAGGGGTGGTTGTAATAATACATAACACAGGAACTATAATACAGGTTCAACTTCAATGCAAAGAATCAGGGAATCAACACGTACAGTCACGCACAGCTTCACAAGGAAACATAAAGGACGAGGTACGGACGTGCAGATCACACAGAACTTAAAAGTCGGGAAGTAACCAGACATAAAGGACGGGGTGAAATTTTATGGAATACCAACGGAACTAACGATCTTCCATTAGAGATCGGTGATATGATGTACAAATTACATGTACACAGGATCCAGAAACATACTCAGGACACGAAAACGGAGTAGCACAGAATCTGAACGAAATAACAACAGAACACGGAACATCAGGAGAGCTTACGTTTATTGGATATTCATGTACGATGAATTTAATGATATCGCAGTGAATTTATTTATGTAACCAATACAGAGTTTATTATACGAATAAAAGTTATTCAACTTATTACTGCATTTATCCAGTTATTCAACATTAGAGGATTCAGTACAATGTGGAATTCCGGTTAGAAACCGGTGGTGTCAGAACTGACTATTGGCGATTTTCATAAAATAATAATCAGCCATCCTGACCGATCAGCTGGGTATTTCTGCAACGAAGTTATCTTAGGAATTCCCGGTTGACCGTAACACTAACAGTATACATCATCGATACATCAAGCAACTTTCAATGAATTACCAAACCGGCTTTTCTGATTAGCTGGAAATCCTGGAGGCCATCTTTAATTTATGCAAAATCGATAATGATACATATCTCTGTTACCATTCAATTGTTTTATATGAAAGTTGGTATACATCATCAATGCATACAGATACTTTAAATCGGGACCTGATTGACTGAAAACCTTGGCGGCCATCTTTAATTTATGCAAAAACTTTAATGATATACATGTATATCTCTGATATCATTTAAGTGTTCTATACTAAACTTGGTATACAGCATCGATGTATCAAGAGACTTGCAATGAATAACCACATCAGTTCCTCTGAGTGGGGAGAAGGATGGGCGGCCATCTTTAATTTATGCAAATTGAAAATCATTAATGATCTCGTTCTCCGATACCATTCAAGTGCTCGATGTAAAATTTGGTATACATCATTGATGCATCAAGAGACTTACGACAAATGACAGTTCTGGTTTCTCTGATTGGGCGGAAACCTTGGTGGCCATCTTTAATTTATGCAAAATCTTTAATGATGTATATCTCTGATACCATTTCAGTGTTCTATACGAAACTTGGTATACAGCATCAATGTATCAAGTGACTTTCAATTAATAACCACATCACTTCCTCTGAGCGGCGGGACGGATGAGCGGCCATCTTTAATTTATGTGAAATCATTAATGATCTCTATCTCTGATACCGTTTAAATGCTCGATGTAAAATTTGGTACACATCATTGATGCATCAAGAAACTTATGTAATGAATACCGGTTTCTCTGATTGGACGGAAACCTTTGGGGTCATTCCTAATTGCAAAATTTTTGATAATCTGTATATTTGTGACTTGACTGCTTGTTCCTGACATCTTGGTTCAAATTGAATACATTATGAATGTACCCAGAGCCGAGAGGTTTTCAGATGTGCAGCTTCGTATTGTTATTTACTGCTGCAGGATATGCTTTCGATTATCTGAAAAAAGTGAAAAAATTTACAAATATTGGTAACATGCAGTGAAGACATTATTTTATCATTTCATCAGGTTGGTTTCATAATAAATGTCTGTCCCAGCGGGTTTTTCTAAAATATATATATGTGTACAATTACACTAATGCACTAGAGATCCTTGTTGAGAGGAATGTGTGAGACTACAAGTATGGCTCTTCGCCATGAGATGGAACATCAAAGAGTTAGTGGAATTATTCCAACAGCCTAGTTTACATTTAGATAGCCCCGTTTCAGTGCCTAAGGCTCTAGTTATTTTATGGTATTAATACTTGTTATTCCTCTGTCTCATTGATAGTATTGGGAGAGAAGACTAATGGAACAGGATGCAGCTGTGTAGGGTACGAATGTGGATGCTGTGCATATCTCAACGTCCCTAAAATCAAACTCAATGATACCGGTAAGTCCAAATTGATGATACCGTACTGATGAATCAAGCGTGATGATAGGAGGTAAATCAATCTTGACAATACAGATGTAATCAAGCTTGATGATAGAGGTAAATCAAGCTTGATGATAGAGGTAAATCAAGCTTGATGATAGAGGTAAACAAGCTTGATGATAGAGGTAAATCAAACTTGATGATAGAGGTAAATCAAGCCTGATGCTACAGGTAAATCAAATTTGATGAAAGAGGTCAATCAAGCCTGATGCTACAGGTAAATCAAACTTGATGATAGAGGTAAATCAAGCCTGATGCTACAGGTAAATCAAACTTGATGATAGAGGTAAATCAAGCTTGATGATCTAGGTAAATCAAGCTTGATAGTAGACGTAAATCAAGCTTGATGATAGCGGTGAATCAAGCTTGATGATAGAGCTAAATCAAGCTTGATGATAGTGCTAAATCAAGCTTGATGATAGAGGTAAATCAAGCTCGATAATAGAGGTACATGTAATGAAGCTTGATGATAAAGGTAAATCAAGCTTGATGATAGAGGTAAATCAAGCTTGATGATAGTGGTAAATCAAGCTTGATGATAGAGCTAAATCAAGCTTGATGATAGAGGTAAATCAAGCTTGATGATTGAGGTAAATCAAGCTTGATAATAGAGATAAATGAAGCTTGATGATAAAGGTAAATCGAGCTTGATGGTAGAGGTAAATCAAGCTTGATTATGGAGGTAAATCAAGATACCAGGTATATTTACAGGTGATCTCTTATACCGGGTATACTTACAGGTGATCTCATTTACCTGGTATACTTAGAGTTGATCTCATTTTCCAGGTATATTTACAGATGATCTCATATACTGGGTATATTTACTGGTGATCTCATATACCAGGTGTAGCTACAGGTGATGTCATATACCAGGTATATTTACAGGTGATCTCCTATACATGTACCAGTATATTCATGGGTGATCTCATATACCAGACCAGGTGAAATCATATACTAGGTCTTCCTAGTATCATGACTCCCTATGACATGGTGAGGTAGCAAAAATGGTGGTGTTGACACTAGCTGCTCTTTTACATGGAGGGAATATCGTGCTATGACTGAACAGTTGTTGGAAATGAATTCAAAACCTACTCACTCACCTTACATCTTCAAGCTATATGACATTATGTCATTATTTTTCTCATGTCAGTTTAAGCTCAAATTCAAATTCATATTCAAGTCATGGGAGGTAACTCTTGCACTGGAAGGTATTCAAGCAAGGGATTACAAAGATATTTTGCCAAAATAGAACAAATAGATTGCAGATTTCCATGTAAATCATTAGAAACATTGACACTTTGACAAGCTACATGTACAATGCAGGCAAGGTATTTAAGGGGAATGATCACTCCCCTTAAATTGTTATCAAGAGAGCGAAAAGACTCCTAGGCAAATAAAATTTGTATTAAAGTATATTGTTATTACTCCTGTTGTCACTGAGATCACTCCTCTACAATTTCACTAAAGAGCTAAGGCCACTGTTAATTAATTGTTTGTTTCTCGTAACCTTGCTTGTAAAAATACACATGCTGAGTGCGATAATTAGTAATTATTAACTTGCAAACCAATTGTTTACAAATATGAAAGAAAATGAGCAAGCTTTACTCATGAAAATGTCAATCTCTCATGGATTTTAATTATTTGCCCTCAAAATATTGATGAGGGCTGGTTAAGGGAAACGAACCATTAATTATCAGCGGCCTAATCACAGTTCTCTTGCTATTTATAAATGACATAGTCTGACGATGCGCATTGTACTGCCAATATTATGTTCTTGATTACATTGTATAGCTGCAAATTTTAAGATTGCCAAGCTGTGGACTCTGCTCTGGTCTGTCAGCAGTAGGATGGTAAATTTCTGGGTTATGGAATTGCAAAATGGTTGGACTGTCCAATGGCTTGAACTTACATTTTCATTATTTGTAATCGAATACTAGTTTTAATGTACCAGGTACATATACATGTACTGACCAATTCATATTACATATTTCAGGTTGTGTCAATATAACATATCTACCAAGTCCAGATTATGGTATTTCCCTGACGTTCAGCCTGGATGGGCATATTTATTACAACTATACAGTTTCAGGTAGGGTAATGTTTTTTCCTGACATTTTGGCATGACTGAATTTACCACACTTTAAAATGGGTCTTGCTTCTTTGTGTCCGTGGATGTCCATGTATGTCCGTGGATGTCTGTTTGAATTTTCCGCAAGCGATATTCCAAACGCTTTATTGGATTCTTCCAAAATTCAGCATACACTATCATTGTGACAAGACGCCGGTTGATATTGCATTTCAGCAACATCTGCCTGAAGGTGGTGCCACTGGGTCAAACTGGGTCTTGATTCTTGGTGTCCGTGGATGTCCGTGTTCGTCCGTGGATGTCTGTTTGAATTTTCCGCAAGCGATAACTTCCAAATGCTTTGTTGAATTCTTCTGAAATTCGGCATATGCATTCCTTCCGACAAGATGCCAGTTGGTATTACATTTCAGCAACATCTGCCCGAAGGTGTCGCCACTGGGTCTCGCTTCTTCATGTCCATTCCTGTCCGTGGATGTCTGTTCAAATTCTTTGCAAGCGATAACTTCCAAACACTTCATTGGATTCCTCCGAGATTTGTCATAGGCATTCTTTGTGACAAGATAGTTTCATTTGCGTTTCAGCAAGATCCGCCTTAAGGTGGCGCCACTGAGTCTTGTTCCAATCTTTTGTGCATGTCTGTGGATTACCATTCAAATTCTTCGCAAGCGATAACTTTCAAACGCATGGTTGGATTCCTCCGAAATTTGATGTATGCATCACTTGTGACAAGACGTTGATTGGTTGTGTTTTAGCAATATCTTCCTGAAGGTGGCGCCACTAGGGTCCACTCTGTTCGATAAGCGATCACTTTGAAACGAACATCACTCTGAAATATCCTACCTTTCCATGTAATAACTTGAGAAACACTCGTCGGATTCTTATAAAATTTGGTATGCATATACCATGCCATATAAGATGTCACTTGGAATTGAGTTTCGCCCACTTGTGCGTACAGGCATGACAGGTGGCGCCACTTGGCAGCAGCATACAAATTTGATTTCCAGGCAAGAACTTGAGAAATGCCCATCGGATTCTTCCCAAATTTGGTATGCATATATCTTTCTATGAGATGTTGCTTCGGATTGCGTTACAAACACTTCACCTGGTGGCAAAATTCGAAAGTTGCTTCCGGGCAATAACTTGAGAAACGCTCATCGGATTCTTCTCAAATTCTGTATGCATACATGTAATATGAGCTGTCGCTTGGAATTGAGTTTCGCCCACTTTCGCGTACAGGAGGTGCCACCTTTGACAAGGTTCGCACACTCCTGGAAACTCCTTGAATATCCTGGAGAAATGAAAATGTAATTTCCAGTACTGGAAAATCCTGGAAAAACAAGATTACTCCTTGAAACTCCTGGAAAATTAACATTTGTGGTTTCGCTATATAGATATAAAACTGAACGTAGCCATCCAAATGTTTCTTCAAAAGTTTATGAGTTCAGCACCCTACATGGACTCGTCTTGGTTATTTCATTCATAAAAGCCCAGTGAATTGTATAGTAAATGTTAACCAATCAGAATATATAATTTACATGTAGGTCAATTCGCTCACTATAGTCAGCTGTTTTCCGATTTTAAAATATTCATAGTTTGGGTATACGGAAATGCCCGATCTCGGTGGAGAACAAAGAAACAAGGAGAATTATGTCTTTATTCGTATAATCTTATGATTCGGTGCAAATCATCTGTCTAGGCGTAGTGGAATAAATCCTTGGTTTCATTTTGTGCATCTGAAAAAATTAAGGTCAAAATGTAGGGATTTTATTTTTTGTTGGTCTATATACTAGCAAAGACGAAAAATTCTGCCATTTTAACTAAATTCGTCATAAGAGGTCACTGCCCATCATTCAAGTTTTTCAAGAGTTATTTCCCCTGTTATTTTCGAACAATGTGCTTCAAGCGTGCAAAGAACAAAACAATCTGGTAATAAGTCCTGGAAAACTCCTGGAATTTAAAGTATTCTGAGTTGTGCACACCCTGTTTGAGTTTTGCCCACTTTCGCGTACAGGTGGAGCCACTTAGTGGCAAATTATAAATTTGATTTCTGGGCAATAACTTGAGAACCACTCATTGGATTCTTCCCAAATTTGGTATACGTATACCTTGCTATGAGATGTAGCTTGGGATTGCATTATGCTCACAGTTAACACAACCTGGTGGCAAAATTCACAATTCGTTTTCCTCGGATACTTCTCAAATTTGGACTGCATGTACCATGCCAGGAGATGTTGCTTGGTATTGCGTTTCGCTCACTTGCACTTACAGGTGGCACCACCTGGTGGCAAAGTCTAAATTTTGTTTCCGGGCAACAGATTGAGAATGCCTTCAGATTCTTGTCAAATTTGGTGTGCAGATAATGCCATGAGATGTCGCTTAGCCTTAGGGTTGCATCTTGCCCACTTTCTAAATTTGGTGATTATGTTTATGGGGTTAACATGCAAGTAAGCGGGCATAGGAAGATGAAATGACCTGGGGTCGTAATGTCCACAAATACCATAATAGTAAAATTGAATTTTAGAGTCCCTTTGCCGTGATCTTTCAGACACTCATTAGACCACTTTTATATATCAAAACGTGACTTGACAGACATTTCGTGACAGATAAATTATCGATGAATAAACAGCATAAATATTGTAGCTGGAGTTCGAAATAGTGGATACTGGTACTAATAGAATTTACAAAATTTCCCTGCTTCACTGCATGGAAACTATATTACAGCAGCAGTCAACGTAATCTGTTCAGTCAGCCGTTCAGTCGATCTCAAAACCTGGGGAGGCAGAAAGACCCTTCCGCTTCCTACACCTATGCAGTAGCAGTTGCCTCCCTCATATATATCCCCTGGGACCAACAATACTCTCAAAACTGTCGCTGCCATTTTGGCGGGAGACCTAGCATCCTCTGGCTGCTTGTTGTCCCCCGCTACTTAGTAGGGGGGGATATTAGAAACACCGGTGTCCGTAATTCCGTAAGATTTTCTTGTCCGGACAATAACTCGTGAACGATTTAACCGATCAACTTCAAACTTGGGGTGTGCCTTGACATTGGCGAGAGGACGGTTGGGATTGTTTTTCAACAATGTGCGTAATCCAATATGGCCGCCGTCAGC
Organism: Hanleya hanleyi; assembly: GCA_036873755.1. Taxonomy (NCBI): domain Eukaryota; kingdom Metazoa; phylum Mollusca; class Polyplacophora; order Lepidopleurida; family Hanleyidae; genus Hanleya; species Hanleya hanleyi. The sequence continues at coordinate 155 of JAVTVY010038061.1, read as the reverse complement.
CATTTTGGATTATAAGCAGTACGATCTTAGATTTTCTTGTCCGGACAATAACTCGTGAACGATTTAACCGATCAACTTCAAAATTGGGGTGTGCCTTGACATTGGTGAGAGGACGGTTGGGATTGTTTTTCAGCAATGTGCGTAATCAAATATGG